>ATSW01010328.1:0-13388 GCA_000444245.1 Botryllus schlosseri
TGTATCGCATTTTTTGTGGTGTATTGAACTGATAAAATTGCTAATAAACCAATGATGATGATGAAAATAGGTAAATCCAATCCAAATCCTAATCCGTTCAGAAAAAAAATCTATAATCCTAATCCAATCCAAATCCGACAAAATTTCACAAATCCTGTTTTTTCAAATCCTANTCCTAATCCATGCTCCTCTCTGATATATATATATATATCGAAGTTTTCGATCAACAAAGCGCAGTTGTTTTCGGCCAAGGTTATCTCGCTGTCGAATCAGTGGCACACGTTTGGGAGTGCTATGTTTGTCTAAACTTCATTCTGTGTTGGCGCGTCGTGGGGCGGTAATGGCTGACGCCTAAATGTGTATTCCTATTAATCGTGTGTATTTCTTGAGATCAACGCACCAAATAATGAAGACATTTTGTGATACTAAATGACGCAAAGCGCGATTTTTTTTGGAAAAAGTCGGATAAAGTTTCAAAAATTACTATAATTTATGTTTATTCACGAAATAATTTTGTACCCCTTCAAGCTCGGTCCCGCTCCAATTGGGGGGTTTGGGGTTCGGCAGATGCTATCCCGCACAAAGTGAATTAATCGAAAACGAATGATCGCGAAAAACTGCGCAGTGAGCAGTTTAGTGAATCAGCTTATACTAGTCGCTTGCATGTCGCCAAATGACGCGGCTCGAACTTCAAGTCAAATCGAACATGTTTCCAGACCTGATGTTACCTCACGAAGTTCTGAATCAGTTTAAAATTTGATGTTTTATTCATTTTATCAACGGCTTGTACTTCAACATATTGCATCTTGAAATTAGGGTTAAAAGTGTAGTATACCTGGCGGACCTGCAGCAAAGTCGTCGCGGACCGGTGGTTGAGAACCACTGATATTGACAACATTGTCAGAATGAAGCAACACGGTGTGTCACCAGCAGGGTACGCACAACTTCAGTGTTTCCAGCCAGCAACCGCTGCTGTTGGACGTTCTTTCTCCATTCTTGGCAAGCTACTTAGTTAAGACAGACACGTTCTACCTGAGAATGTAGGGAAGAACCTTTCGTTGTTGTACAACAGGGGTCGGCAACCTTTTGCTAGTCGCGGGCCAAATTCCGAGTGCACAACTTTTTGGCGGGCCGGATTTTTTCTTGATACTATATTTAACGCTCACGTCGGTTTAGTACCCTACATTGCTGCAATCTCAATCATACAAATCACAAAAAGGGCAAAACACATATATTTACACTTCAACAACGCAGCATAAATGTGACACTTGGCGCAACATGCTTTATGAAAGAATTTTAACTTCTAATAGCGAGTCAGATGAAGCAACAATCAGACCATCACATTCTAAATGGGCATTAGAATACGTGATCTTAGCTTGCTCTTTGTGAATTCCATTGTTTTAAACTATTTTTCACATGCGTACTAGGGTTATGACTAGAAAAAAAAATTCAAAATTTTGTGTGTCCTGTAGTCACAAATGATGAGCTTTTGTGTCCTGATTTCAAAACTCACAAAAGTTAAGACTGTTTGAACAAAAACCTCCCGCACAAAAATTTTCCAGTTTTCACTTATGGAGGATAGGCTTTCTTTTGTAGATACAGACTATATAATTTATTTATCGACTGATCTGAATTTAACTGACCCAATTCCAATTGCGAAGATTTGAAATAGTATTTTGGTACATTTTGATCACCCAGATTGAATTATTCCTATCTTGTTCTTGTTTACAGTCAATATTAAATAATTAATAAATAATTATTAATTCCGATTTTAGATGTAGACAGTATATATCGTATAATTTCAATTTGTCTGGCACAAATCAAACTGGGTGTTCGAAAAGGCGAAAGTAGAACAACTCTAGGTATTTTCAGCGGTCAAGAAAACCACTTAGAAGAATATGATGTACAGGAAAATTTGAAAATCTCATATATCATATGTGACACCGTAGCATCTGTTGATACTGGACGTCAGAATGGCGTTGTTTCGAAACTACCAAATGCAATGATGAGCATGGGTTTTCATATCCCTTGCCAACATCATATTATCGATTCTTAAAGCATATATTAGAGTTCTTTGATCCAATGTCTTCAAGAAATCCAACTCTCAGCTACAAATTTTGAGATGATGTGGAAAAACACTACGAAAACTAGGTGCAATCCACCAAGCACGAATTTCAGATGAAAATATTAGAAAACCGAGGATGTAGGGATGATTTTAAGTTTATCTATGGCATGTGCAGAACATGCCGTTCTTTCAATGAAAATAGTATAGATTACCACTAATCAAATGGCATAAACTTCCATCTCTACGCAATGCGAGAGGGTGCTCAAGGGTTGCGTTGCGTACTTCCACTTCCCCAGATAGAGAATAACTCTGGAGATACTTATTTATCGCAAATGCGTCTCAGGAAGATTGGTATTCTAACCAGATGTCTAAGGTTGGAATATACTAGAGCCCAACCGATTATCGGTTCGTCGATAATATCGAGGCGATATCACACTTTGAAAGAATTATCGGTATCGGCCATTGGAGTTGAAAAATTAACGGCAATTTTTGTGTGTTGTCACAACATGGCGGAAGGAAGCCAGAAAACTATAATCTTTGATCGCTAGACTGAGAATATTGATAAATTTCATATAGCTTACACTTTACAGGTGTCCAGATGCAGCCTTTCTAGTTCATTTCATGTTCAAGTATAACAATGGCTGTAAAGATGTTCTAATAAATGCCCTCTGAAGATTTGAAAATGTGCTTATGTATACATCCAACTTCTTTTGAATATCGGCTGAATGTATTGGGGTTATCGGCTAAGGTGTGAGATATTGGTTTTATCGGTATCGACTCAAAAATCCAATATCGGTCGGGCTCTAGAATATACCAAAGATCATTTGCTGCTATCTTTGCAGTCGAATGTCCTGCAGCGATAAAGTGCCCCAAAACCCCATTTGAAGTCGGATATGTCCGTCGTAGATATCCCTGGCACTAACATAATAACAGAAAGGGAGGTCAAATTGATGAATGAACTTTACAATAAGTGGAAAAGGACATATATTTTAAGATTAAATTTGTAGCAAAGAATATCTTTGAATTTGAAATTTTTTCCATATTTGGGCCAGTGTCGAAAATTTGATGTTAGTTTGTGCGGGACATTTTTTTCGATTTGAACAAAATGATTATGATTTTATTAATTTATACCAAAATGTTCATCAATTCCTGCTACAGGCAAATTTTTTTTTTTTTAGTCATAACCCTAAATTGCGTACGTGCTATCAAAAGTCGATGCCATTTCTGTTGCATTGTTGGTCAAGCTGGGATAAAGACCCATTTCAAGAACGTACTCTTTGTCAAAGTCATGCAGCGATATGCTCTTTGTATGAAATTTGTCTTTCAATTCAACTGCATCGCATTTCAAAAGGGCCCATTTGAAATTTTCAGGCAACGGTATTGGCGCTCACATTAAACCGAGTACTGAGTAGTCAGAATTTATTTTGTACAGAACGAATGTCGGAAAAGCACGGAAATTCAGTAATTAAATTTCGTATCACAGTTACAAAGGTATAGTGCTGGTACTAGAGGTTTACTCTCCGCCAGTATGGGAAAGTGAACATAATCTTCTTTTTACTGTCGACATTCCCAGAGTCGCAGTTTTGTTTCGAATGCGCCTCAACATCTCATGTATTCAGTTATTTCCTCCTGACGTTGCAAATTCAATTGGTTAGATGTGACGTTAAATGTACTACGAAAGCAAGATTAGATACCCATTTTCGACGACAAGATTATGAGCCGGCGATGTTTGTATTTTCAAGGAAAGTTGCTATTTCTTTTCTCAGTTCATACACTCGTGCAAGGATAGCGGCTCGACTAAATGTGCGAACATGGCAGATATACAGGACATCGCCATATTGATTCTCTGCTTCTAGTAATATATGGGGTAGGCTAACTGTCGGTAGGCTAACTGTCGGTGATCAAGTTTGTGAGACAAAATCAGCTTTCCCCACTGTGTCCAAAACACTATTCAGGTTTGTTGTCTTGGCGTACAATGTCTTCTGGAGAATTAAACTGCAGATGACTAACCTACGGGGGCTGGTTATCTCAAATGAAACGGAACGTTTGAGATTTTGTCATTGCGTCTGAGATGTTCCAAGCGTTTTTGAAGCAGAGGAACTGCACCTTTAATGTCGCACCCTATCAGAGTGGCAACCCCTTAAAAAGTACGGTATACCTATGGTTGCGCGATACACACGCTTTATAAGCACTGGTCTAGTCTACTCTACATACATTCTCCATTTCCTACTTTTAGTACGAGATAGGCTAATAATCAACAGCATTCGCATCAGTTTTATGGCGTAACAATAGAACAATACGACGTAGGATACTTACATCGTAGCAACGCCGCATTCTTACCAAGCAGTGCCGCAGTGCTGCACTGCAGATTGGAACTCATTACGAAACGGCGGGCCGTATTCTTGTGGTAACTAATTATTTCGTCGCGGGCCGGACGATTTCGCTTGGCGGGCTGGATCCGGCCCGCGGGCCGTAGGTTGCCGACCCTTGTTGTACAACAACAAATTTTAATTGTTCCTCCCTTAATGCGTGATGTAACTACTGGAATTCTTCATAGGTCCAGATTTCATTAAAATAAAGTTTTTTCATGTAAAATTGGTCAGTTTTCAAGTCAAAAAAGTATTTTCATGCCAATCTACTTCGTAAGGACGGACAGTTTCAACCGGAAATGAAAATAAGTAGTGCAATTCTAACATTGTGTGCGAAAACGCCTAATTTACATACCTGAGATCAAAATTTGGTTAAAATTTAGTTTTTGTATGGTCAAAAATGTCAAAATATTGATATTTAGGTCAAAATCTTCCGTTTTTTAGGTAGAAAAAAAAGTCGCCCTAATCTTGACTCATAATTAGTTCTTCTGTCGGATCAGTGTCTCCCAACCAGTGCTGNGTCGCGNACTANTTTCTGGTAGGTCACGAANCATTCCTAAATGTCATGGTTTTCTATATTCAATANGTCGTAAAGGGCTTTGCTTTTAGTTGTCATGGATTGGCAGCAATCTTCTTGTTGATATGATAGCAGTTTTATAGGAACCATGTATAAANATTANAAAAAAACATTTGGAATACTGTCAATATTACATGTGGCGGTTGGTCGAAAATATAGGTGTATCTCAATTATAGGCATTTCTGGATATTTCACGAGTACGAAAATCGAGCCAATCAAGTCTAGACTTGACCCGGTAATATCTAATATGCAAGTTCAACTTTCGTATTAAGGTAAATTGTTGTGTATACAGGGTTTCGTTTCTCATTAATATGTTTTTCATTCGTTTGGTCAGGTCTCATTGCGGGTCGCACAATAAAACTGGCATTAAAAACGGTTCACGAACTGAAAAGGGCTGGAAAGCAATGGGATGACGCATAAAAAATTGAGCCTACTGTTAATATTGCCAAATAATAATATTCGGTACAAAGAGCGTATACATAGGTAATAAATAATGATAGACGCAAAAATATATCCACTGATTCACTCTGTATAGCGGCAGTAATCCTGCTAAAACATCCTCCGCACATTTAGAAGACGGGTGACTTGTATTTCTTGGATTTTTCTGAGAAGGATGCCTGTATTTCGGCAGCTGTCCGGTTGTTCGTCTCCGGAATTAGAAATATCGATATAACTGTTATCAAAACACTTAGAATCACAAAAGGAACATACGCCAAAGCCTGCCAGGCCTCCACAGAATATGGGAAAACAAATGCAGTGATACTTGCCACGGTCCAGTACACGCAGCCGGAATAAAATGCTACAATGGGGCGGGAATCGGACGTTGTTAACTCGGACGGCAAGCTTGTCATGCACAGCTGGGGACCCAATTGAAATCCGAAGGTTACCACAAGCATTGCGGCTAACGCAACGTAACTAGTCCATGACGATTGGTCCTGGAGTGCATGCGATATCACGAATACCAAATATCCGCAATCGGTAATGATAAGGCCGATTATGAAGAGTTTCTTTGATCCTAATCTTCGATGGAGCGGAATAAAAACTCCAAACGCCAAAAATACTTGCAGATACAAACCTATCGTCGCGAAACTGACTTGCTGATATTCTACACCGGCCAGATACAGTATTCGGTCGGAATACATTAGGATTGCCTGGGAAAATATTTGAATTTCGTATACTATATTACTTCCCTCATAATATTGAGTTGGTATGAACCTGTACGCCCGCAAGTTGTACCGTGTTCATGGTGTAGACGGCGACGAGGAATTGTAATCGCAAGCGCGGCTTTCTCATCATTTGCAAAAAAGAAATCTGCCCTGTTTTCGATCGATCTTCGAGCTCTTTCTGCAAAATCCCAAGCTCAAGAGCCTCTCCTCCACCTACCCGAAGCTTGCGTAACGTCGATAGAGCTTTTTCCACCTTCCCCGTCTGTAGGAGGTACACAGGAGTTTCCGGAAGCCATGGATACGCACAGAAATATGCGATAGATGCCAACTCTTGAGCTGAAACAGCCCATATCCACAACGTTGGGGTACCAAGTACCTATCAATAAAAACATAACATACTACGACGAACGGGATAATAATCGCAAGATGGTTGGTTATCGTTTCCATGCATGCAACTTCACTGGCATTTCGAATTCGATTAATGTATCAAACGTTCCGAATCGAACTAGTCAATGAATATTATTTCGAGAGGGTCGATCACAGCGCCACATGCGTATCTTGACTTGAATCGAACAAATATATCGAACAAATACAAACTCAGATATCTATCCTATGTGAGAAAGAGAGGGATTAGTGTGGCCAACAACTATAGAGATTATTTGGAGGGCGAATCTTTTCGAAAAAGGTCGTATGGAACCCAATATGGGGACAGGTTTGAGCTGTAATCGTGAGTAGGTCAGCATCAAGCCCCTGTGTTAATGTTATGTTTTCGTTCAACAATGTTATTTGCTTGTAGCTGTGCACTTCGTTCGATTGAATGCAGGCAATTCTTATCGAAACCTTACAGATGTTACTTTTATTCGAATCAAGCTTGAATGTTTGAGTGCGATCTGGGTCGGAATTACAATCGTTTTTGGTATCTCTATAATGGCGTCACATCAGTATTACCTTGTTATGGCCGAGCGCAGCGCCGACAGCACTGGATAATAGTAATGTAACAGGGTATGGGGATTGGAATATTCCCAATTTGCGTCTGCAGGTCGTCTCCGCCACAACCACCATCACCAGCGAGAGAGATGAACCTCGCGCAACTCCACCGATGAATCTTCCGACGATCAAAAGTTCGTACGACTGGCCGTAAACCGCACCGACGCCCATGAAGAGCACAGAGATTGTACTGATTACATGAACCAAAAGAACGGCGTTTTTTCGACTGAAACGAAGCACTCAGATTCAGAAACTGAACCGAATTTGATTATGTGAGAGTTGACTCACGTCATTCTTCGAAGTGCCGGATTCACTAATAAGGCTCCCGGGAGAGAACCCCACACGGCGAAAGAATTTACCATCACGAATATGGAAGTGGCGACATTTTCTGGCGGGGCAACGCCATACCTATGCTGTAAATGCATTAATAAAAATACATATATTACCCAGTGGTTCTCGACCTTTTTGACATAACGGACCGGTAAAACTTCAAAACAAAGCTCGCGGACCGGTGAACCTTCAAATTCTAAAATTCACCAGAAATTTTATACCACAACTTGAAGGTAATTTTGAAAAGTGCATTTAATGATGTTTTTGATACGAGATATTCAGACGTGGTGCTATTGAAATTTCTACAAGGTGAAGTTCGCGACGTCCTGAGAAAGACCTCTAATTTGAGTGTGATTGTTCGGGGTCCATTGAAAGAAATGTGAATTTGCTATTTGCTCTAGTTTTTATTATGCTGCCAAGAGTTGCCTAATTGAAGTTTCAAGTTTGTTTAAAAGTATTCGTAGCTTTCACATATAACTAGTCCGAAACGAGTTGAAGGCTATACTTTTTGACAGTTTGTTCTAACATTCGTATCATTGTGACGAACGTCTGAAGTAGACCATGAACTCTCTATTGCGACGCCATGCAAATATATATGGCGGATCGGCAAGAAACTTGCCACGGACCGGCGGTTGGTAACCACTGTATTAGATCGAACTTGAAGACGAAAATGCTGCAGTGCCCTAGGACAGTGCTGGTCTCGCGGCACGGGCTGAAAAGGAAATATATGCGGTGATCTGCGAAGATCCGCGTACCGGTGGTTGAGAACCACTGTATTAGATCGAACTGGAAGAAATATATGCTGTAGTAAACCCTAGGACTTGGGAAGGTAATTACTAAAAACAAAGGTGGTCAGCGTACACTGTTCAGCCTTTGATTATGTTGGTGGACAAAGAGGTCATCATTTTGATCGAGCCTCAATATCACGGCCTCAGAGCCGATTGTGAACATTTATGGTCACCATCTCCCCAAATACTGCTCAGAATTGGGATGTCCCGAAATCTTGTTGTCCACGGTAACCCTCTTTTCATCTCATTTTCTCGCGGTACCCCTGAGCTTTCCAATCGACACCCCGTTTTCGATCACCTGCCCCAAGGGCCAGTGCAAATTTCGTTCTTTGCAAAGTTGGACAACTAGAAAACTTTCAGCTTTTCCAAATTATACTAGAATTAGAATTATAGCAGCTCATTTATTCCAAATTATATTGGAATTAGAATTGTATCCATACAGTTTTTTTTTCAAACTAGATTAGAATTAGAATTACTAAAACTTGGAAATTGAATCGAGCTTAGCTGATATCAAAGCTTAGTTCATCCTCATAAACATGAGTACACAGCGAGTTTGACTCGTTTCGCACTGTACAGTTCGCCTGTAGCATTTTCAGGAAAAACCGAAATTAGATTAGAATTATAATTTAGATCTGAGAAACATTTTACAAATTAGATTAGAATTACATTACTGGCATTTCGCCTTAATAAGTCTGATTAGACAACTAGAATTATACAGTCGTCCGAGTATGGTTCTATGTTTACGCGATATAGATCTTTTGTTAGCTTGAAAAACTTCTTGGTTGGTGTCTGACTGCGTCCCAAAATGTGATATTGAGAACGCTGGCTTGACTCCATGATTTAAACGGTCTAATAAAGCGTTTACATATAGTAGGGTTACTATATTTTTGTGAAGCAAATTACGGACACTCTTTAGCGTCTACTAGCGGATTTTAAAATAAGGTGTAACACAATGTCCGTCAATATGACGTCACACTAGCAAAGCATTGCCCATCGACTGTATAGTGTACACACACTAGTGGTCGGGAAACTTTTTCGTCCGCAGAGCCATATTGGGCCTATTTTTTCCATTTTAACTCCCAAAGAGCCATACATGTCAATCAACTGCTACGTCACAATTGAAAATCCGTGACGTCATGGTATCACTGATTCGAACTATCTGCATGGGATTCGTCGTCTGCGCCACATTTTCGCTGTAAAACTCGTACTAATTATGCTAGTTTCCGTGTTTGAGCATCCGAAACTTGGGTTAAATTGATATTTTGCACGGTGCATCATTTTAATCGTCACAGTGAGAGCCATATGATATTCTTTGAATCTTGAGTCAATTAACATTTCCAACAGACGTGGACAACAGCAAAAGTGTCAATCTACCATTTACACGATTTTTATAATTAATGCATATTTTGGAGTCGCTCGGTATGACTGATGTCTTGAAGTCTTGGTTGATAACGGTGAGGTTATAAGCTTCATACAAAATTTGCGACTTCCGTCAGTTATACGATTACGTATGTTCGTCGTGATGCTTCTTTTAAATGCGATAGCAAATGTATACAATTCATTGGCGAGAACCCATGGTCATGAATTCATGATCACATGGGTAGGTGAAGCCAAACATCGTAACCACAGCAATATATACCCACTGTAAGATGTGATACATCAGGGACGTGGGATCAGGGGGGACAAGTGACGCAGTGCCTCACCTGTTGTCAGGATGAGTGAACAAAAATTGTGACACCTTCAATTACTATTGGTATTTTCTATCGATGTTCATCAATGACTATATTTTGAACATTTATACACCCAAAATCAAGCAATTTCCATATTTATCGTTCGAAAATAATGCGCGAGACAATAGGTAAGGCACAGACAGGGCGAGCCTCACCCTTGACTGCGCTATTCATCGTAGATGGCATAGACTTCATAATAACCGATATTAATCGAATGTAAATGTCGCACTGATTCCGAAATCTAAATATTGATTGACTTTTCAATTCTCAAAGTGTTCGGTGGTAACATATAACGTTGCGCTACACGCCTACATTTTATCGTCGATACTACAAAGCTACTTACCAATCAGGAACGTGGATAGCTATGGCGTTGTTTGTAATTTGAGTTTGTAATTGTGAATGTCACTTCCACGGCAGTTTATTTCTCAGAATTCTCACCGTAGATCAGGAAGACAATGTCTATTTAATAACCGCATTGACATACATGTGTCACCATGTCTTCTATTCTCTTTAATCAGGCAACGTATCGTGATGCAATCCAAGATTTCGACTCGGGTACATCAAACTCATGAGTGATATTATTCGGCGGCGCGACAGCAAGTTAAATTTGGGGATTTTGAAAAAGAGGGTCCGAGACCCTAACCCTGAATATGGCATGGTCTTTATCTCTCAAAGACGTGTTTATACTACCACAGGAATAATTATTCTGGCCATGATGAAAATTACTGACAAGTTGCTGCAATATTAATTAATTCAGTACAAAAATAAATTTAAAAAATGGAAAAGAGCCATGTCTTACACCCAAAAGGACCATATATGGCTCACGAGTCATAGGTTCCCGACCCCTGGTATACACATACAGGAATGGAGTGGGATCTAGGTCATGAATTGGGCCATCTCTAATGTGAGCTCAGGTGATTGCTACTGCAATAGATTTCTTCACGGGCCGGATGAGATCGTCTGGCGGCCGTGTCTGGCCTATCGGGATTGTGTTTGACAGCCCTGCTATACTGTTAGGTCGGTGCGGCTATCTGGTTGTGCGTTTTAATCATGCATCTATATGCATCTGGTTGTTAAATTTTATGAATGAATTCTGTCAATAATATTGATTCTTCCGTATAATAGGCTACTATAAAATGCATCATCAGGTTAATTTCCAACTTGAAAATGCTCCTTGGCCCAGCTGAAAACTTGATAAGCTGATTACTAAAAAATTTCAGCTTGCCCGAACTTACTCACGGCCTAGGAAGCTGATTACGTCCAACATCATCGCGATCCCCAGATAAAGGCAAACGACCCCAAAATTTGGAACCACTGTCTGTGACTGAAACATCCAATCGGCCTTATACTTGCGATTACAATTAGATTTATTTCAGTAAATGATGGTTATTTATACTTATTTTTGATTGCATTTTGGACCAAGGAGGTGCCTGGTGCCCATACTTATATCAAAATACGTTGCATCAATTCGTGCGCATCGCGAAGAAAATTTTCGAATGGTATAAATCTGCTTGAAAATAATATTGTTTATGTTGATTTACGAAAAACTTCTGAGCCCACTACAAGCCTTCACAATTCCGGACATTTACGCATATTTTATAATTCCCTCCCGTACGCAGTTTTTTCATTGAAATTCCGGACATGTCCGGGAAATTCCGGACGCACGGCAACGTGCTCAAATGCGCAGTGCTGATACGGTCCGTGCGAACAGAAAATCCAAGTTGCTCACGAACAATCCGAAGTGATGACCTATTTTTAGTCGTTAGGCACTGTTTTCCAAGGGTCTGCGCAGTGAGTTGGTGAGTGTGCGCAGACTCGTCAAAAATCAAAGGGAACATTGATGGCAACCCTAACATATAGGCTATATCTGGGGCGCAATTGTCTACATAGTTGATACTGGCGTAGTAACACTTCCCAGTGAGCCAGTTTTGTGATAAGTCGTTTCCATCAACACATTTACCACAGCTACGCAGTAGTCTTTGTGTGCAAAAGATACGCTACTTACCTCATACGTATCGTTGATGAACGACTTGATTGCAGGCGCGGCTGTGTTCAACACAGCCAAACTGATGCCGTTTATGAAGGCACAAGGCAGCAGCGTAATAAGAACAGCGAAAACGCAGAACTTCGAATTATCCGGTAATCCGTCGGAATTTGTAAGATCCATGTTGACGCATTCACTCACGCCAATGAACTAAAGTGAAATAGACTATAAACACATTAACTCGTAAACAAACTTGTGCTGGAGACAGAGTCGAATTAGGGCTGATTCAGATTATATACCGAATCGGTAGGAATGATGCCCCATTGCAGGTAATTAGGTTCCAAAGCAGAGCGGACAACGGCTATGGAGAGGTTTTGTCCCCACACGATAGATTGACACCCGTATGGGGGAGTCGAAACTAACATTGGGGGCTGACATAGTGGTGTGATAGCGCACTCCGAACTGGCGAACTCACTCGGCACACACATCTCATCTCAACTCGCGTTATGCTTTCATGCGACTTGATGAGTTCGTAAAATAGATAACCGACCTGTAATAAAGATGAAGCCCTACCGAGTCCTTCATATTATTCTGGCAAACTAGGATGTGTACGGTCAAGTAGGGCCTAATCAGCATGGCTTGGATTATAGACCGATATATATTCTATATCACGCGACTTGATTTGATTAAAAAATCAAGCGCAGCACGCCCACCGCTGTTAAGTCTTCGATTTCAAAAATAATCCCTAATCATGGTTCAAAGTGTTTTCGAGTCCTGCAATTCGATGTATGGATCACGAATTATAACATCTGCATCCATGCTGGCAGTGCGGGGTTCCGCTCGATTAAGCGTATATAATTCTGGTTGCGAAATGAGACTTGTTATGAAACTATGTTTTCAATACATGTTGTGAACGAATCGGCATGTGTACAATGAACAAATTTAGAATCGCGGAATACCAATTCCGGGTGGTCACCGAAGACATGCACGATATGGGACCCGATGTATATCACGATGTTTTGAGCTCCGGGATAGCATGTTGGGCGGTGTACCACTCTGTATGCAAAAGACGTGCATAGATTTTCCAGATTTTAAGCACAGCATGAGGTTGCAAAGGGTCAATGACACTTTCTGGTACAAACTTTGGCTTTTACACCGAGATCAGTCATGTGTACCGGCGGAGGCGGTCAAAGTAGCCATCGTTAAAGCACTCAAGTAAGAATAGAAATAATAGGATGACCTTCCGCTCGAATACAAGTAGACGTGGTGATTTCAAAATAAGTAGAAAGTAAGTAGCCTGCTTTAGATTCAGTTTTTCCCAAATGTCAAAGTGGAAGTATAGTAGTAGAGTGAAGTAGAAGTATTCTATAATCACTATCCCTTGACTGAGAC
>ATSW01010330.1:0-12050 GCA_000444245.1 Botryllus schlosseri
TACTCTACCTGCCCGATGACGCGAACACGTGTCTGGCTGGAAAGCGCCGAGCGATTGAAGACATTGTATACATTATACATAGCTATAAGTCGGTATTTCTTCGGTGACCTCGCGAACTCGGTATATCGTATTTCGCTTGAACAGTTTCTTGCACACGCTGACACTGTCGGCTTCTGGCCGAGATGCGTGTTGCAGCTAATAACAGGTGTGTTGCTTGCTCGCTATTTGGCAACGAACAAACTTTTATATCACAATCAGATTCGCTCAAGCTAGCTTACTGGATTGTCAAAACTATCTAGACAACTAAAACAAAGACGAATAGTCTCTAAAAGACTTACTAACTAGATTAACTTTCAGAGCAACTAATACGAATTAGTAAACTGCATTTTAGGTAAGAAATATTTGATATAGAATCAGAATTTCAAAAGGACGGGTTTTACAATTTGAAGTGGAGAGATTTTGAGCCCCAAAACCCACCCATGGCTACGCCACTGTTAACAGTGATGACTCTGAGCTAGCAATGGTTACAAGAACATCACAAAACAGAACGAATGCATCACGATCACGTATTTAGTTGTCCGGCAACGATTTTTTTAATGCACATTAACTAGAACTACTCCCTTTTCAAGTTCAGCAGTTAGAACTAGCCACTTTGCAAAATTCGCAACTAGAACTACTGCAAAAACCTTCAACATACTAGAAAACTAGTTCGTACACGTCTGATCACAATACCGGCCGAACACTGAGAACGAACATCACTCAACAACTGATTGATTTCTTTGATTAAAAACACAACAAAATGCACTCCTTTCAAAGCTAGCATACCTACAAGAGAGCTGTAAATGTAATAAGTTATCAACATAATCAATACTGAAGCCGATACAGATTTCGTCGAAGACGATAAACTGTACGACCCAAATTTTATATGTTCTTATTTTAAGACTCGCCATTAAAGATTACATCGCGATATTTCCCATATTAACTAATCACCCCTGCCCCCTTTGCCGAAATGCTATCAAAGCACAACTGTCTCTTCTCTCCCCGGCGTTGCGCGGGATTAAGGTCTTACGAACAATACACGAAACACGTTATCCTGCAAATTAGGATTTCGTTTCATAGACTATAATTGGCACAAGCGTTTATTATCACTCTCGCGCCAGCTGATTTCGACTTAATCCTCAAACCGGTACATAGTCGTTGGATCCAATCCCTGTGTCTTTCCATTGTTACAAGTTTGAAGCAATTATATGCGATTACTCTATTCTTATTAAATTGCCATACAGAAATATAATGCGAACTACTTATATTACAATAGGAACTATTGCCACAATAATCAAGACCATCAGCATTCTCTCATTGATTGTCTTTGGAATTGCATGTAGGATTTGTGGCGTTACATTTATCCGTTGGGTATCTACGTTCTCTTCATTTCCGCTAGAACAGTGGTTCTCACCCGGGGCTCCGCGAAGCATTTTCAGGGGGTTCGCGAAGCCTTTAGATTTGTAAAATGAATGACAACCAATTTTTTATTTTGTTTTTGATTAGGAAAAGCATGAGCCTGTTTCGCTTCATAATAGCTAGAACTACTTTAGGAGTCACATCATTGAAATGGTCGTCTGAGATGAAATATCCGACTTTACAAACTCATTTACATGTCAAATTGCCAATAGCCCGCGGAAGCAAACATATTGCTGTTTAGAGATGTTTTGTCGGGGTTTGTGGGAAAATGAAATGATGGAGATAGCAATGTCAAACAGGCAATAAACATTTCGGATTTGGAGGTGTCAGTCTCAGCAAATTAGTAAACAGACGTTTGAAATAGAAATTACAGATTTTTCTCCGAATCTGTCCCAATGAAGAAATTGAAACGCCTCCATAATCCATTTTTTCTTGTGATATAACCACCACATATAAATTCAATATGAGATACTGGATAGAAATGAATATACTGGTTGCGACTCACACCAAAAGCTGTCGTTGGAAGTGTTACGCGTTAATATTACATTCGCCACCAATATATCTTTGTGTAAATGTATTTTCGGCACTCATTCATATCACATCGAAGACGAGGATTTTCAAGACAATAAATACAGCTGGAAAATTCCCTTCGAATTAATAAAAGTATACCCGATTTCAACAAATAGTGTGCTGTTATTGTCAATGAAAGTCATTTTGCGGCTGTTTATCACATAGCCTATACGTTTTCTATATTTGCACAAGACAGTTGACGGTTGCACGATAATTGAGCTAATTCTTGAACGAAAACTTGAGGGGGTCCGCGGGGCTCCGTGACGGTCCAAAAGGGGTTCACGAAGACAAAAAGGTTGAGAGCCACTGCACTAGAAACTACATTTTGTCCATTTGTCTATCAGTTAGCTCTTCATTCNGGATTTCTGGTGTAGGGAGTTCTNAGAGCAGCATGTTTTCCCAGATTAACTTCTGTTTTAANGTTTATATTCATNNTGGCATAGTCTACATTTTTANTGAATAAANGCCTAGAAATCCGTATCNATCTATTGGTGGGTNTACCTCGAAAGTTCATCACAATTATATTCANTAANTCAGAAGATCATGGCTGNTTTTCATGAAAAGTATATTCGAGTGCCAATACTCCAAATTTGTCCAAGTGCTCAGGATTCCCTAAAGGTCTTAAATTACTGGAAATAGATGCGCAACAATTGCATCACTGCAGTTGAGACTTCGACTACGCCGTCTCCGAACTCTGACGAAATCCCTCCCGCACCTGTCATCGATAAGTTGGCGATTACTGGTCTAGACTCATCAGCTATTCGTCTGCGATTACTNGAACATGACGCTTTGACGCTGGAAAAGACCANTAAAATTGCGAAGTCTCTTGAACAAGCGCAGGAATTTTCTAGTTCTNATGAGCCACCAAAGCAACCGGTTNTGAATCTCAATAGNGAGCAATCTATCGATGATTNCAGTTTAGCGGCTTTCAAGAAAAATTCCCTAGCAGCTAATAAATTAACGAAGAGTTGTATATTCTGCGGAGGCATTCATGAAAGAACGAAGAAATCTTGCCCCGTGAAATAGGCCTTATGATTTCATTGTGGCATGTAAGGGCATTTCATGAAAGTATGTAGATTTCGTCTCAGATGGGAGCATGCTGGCTCATGACTCTCTAGTCTCGGGCTCGATACTTGCCGTAATACCCGACTCTCTTCGTATTCATGCCTTGACATCTACATTGAAAGATATGAAGTGAAGGCCGTGGTGGACTCCGATACGTAAAATACTATATCAGTAAATCCATATCGAAACCTCTCGGTCTCCTCCTGTTTGGTCGAATCGAAAGTATTCCACAACACTCGCCGATAAGAAGTCCATAACAACTGTTGTTTGATGCGTTGATGCTTCACTCCAGATACAACGGTGGAACTATGTCGTAGTAAAATTAAATGTCGTAGTAGATGTTAGACCGAGCGAGATAGTGTAATGGTTGTGCGTCCGGCTTCTCGATCGATAGGTCTTAGGTTCGATCCCCGGCCGGGTCAGAACAAAGACTCGAAAACTGGTATCCGCGGCTATCATGCTAGGCGCACAGCAATCACGAATAGCATGGAGTGGAAAAAACGGTGGTGCAGACTAGATGACATTACTATAAAGGCAAAGCATCTCGATGGTGCAGGTGAAAAAGAATAACATCTCTCTCTCTCTCTTATTGTCGATGTGATCATGGGATTGGAATTCATGAAAAAGTGATATTTGAATTCGATGGGCCATTGAAGGATTTGGATATCTCTAAAGGATTTCGTTGCGCCGTAGCAGCTGGGATAGTAGCTGAACCTCCTCAAATATTCGAATTCGCCGACCTCAATGTACGACCTGTGACGGTGAAATCAATAAATTATAGTTCGGAAGACAGGAAGTTCTTTGCGAGCGAGTTGTCCAAGCTGCTGCGTGACGGTGTAGTAGAATGTTCCGTTCTGCGTCTCCCTGGTGAGCCGTTTGCCCAAAATAGAGAATATCGTGAATGACGTGGCGAAAGGAATGGTATATAGCACTGTTGATTTGAAATCTGCTTACCACCAAGTGCCGCTATCTGTACCCAATACCATATACTGCTTTTGAAGCTGGTGAAACGCTGTATCAATTTTGTCGTCTGCCATTCAGAATAACCAATGGTGTAGCGGCGTTTCAGCGGTTCATTGACTATTTCATTGCTGAGCACAGACTAAATAGTACTGTTGCCTACCTTAATATCGTCACGATTTATGGGGAAATCAAAATAGCACGATGAAAGGCTTCAAGCCTTCATGTCTACTGCGACAAATTGGAGAATGACTCTCAATCAAGATAAATGTCTGTGAACCGTGTCGAAACTCACATGACTTGGACAATGGACATGAACATTCATCCAGATCCTGATCATCTCAAACCATCACTCGAAATGCCTGTTTTTGAGGACAATCGCAGTTTGAAACGTTTCATGGGGATGTTGGCTTACTATTCAAAGTAGATCCCTTCTTTCTTCGGGCAAAATCAAACCAATATGTCAAAATTGCAAATTCTAGTTGATCGGTTATTGTCAGCTATAGCCATTAGTAGGCTACTCTGAAAGCGAACGTATTACGGGTTTGTCCAAGTTCTATTTATGATGATGAGCCTTTCCAAGTCGAAGTGATGCTTCAGACCAAGCCCTCGGGGCCATTCTAGGCCAAGGTGGCAGACCAGTCGCCTTCATGTCCCCGACCTTATCTAAAATCGGGATCAAATATCCGACTGTTGAGAAAGAGGCGTTGGCAATTATAGAATCGGTCCGAAAATGGGTTGTTCGTTGACCAGAAACGAGGCGCTTTCATTTATTTTCCGAAAAAGTCAACCGAACAAAATTAAGAACGGCAAGTTTTTTCAGGTATTCATGGTGTTTGTTAACTACTGTTGTCATTTACACCAGGCCAATTTCTTCAGTTTTCTTCTGTAGCTGCCGACTTACAGCACGACCCACTTCTAGGCAATTTATAAGACACCGCTTACGCGGATGATATGGCGATGAGGAGCCTAGATAAACCCCCAACACTTTGGGAAGGAATTGTGGAGTCGACCTCGGTCGGACTTAAACACGCAAGCCATCGTTGTTGCAGCTGTGGATTACACCGCTACGCTGTCACGCCACACTACAACAGCAAGTTATCTATATGACAATAGGAACTAAGCTTGTTGAAATATGAAATTATTCATATAGTCCCGGTAAGAAACATCTGGGGGCTGATGGACTTTCTCGTTTGTGTTCTATTTCGTCGTCATCTGGAATGTATTTGCAACTGGTCCATGAAGAGCTGAGTCACCCTGTAATCCGTCGACTACATCACTTCGTTCGAGCGAAAAATCTGTCATTCACGATTGAGGACGCCAAAAAGATCTGTTCTACTTGTTCGGTTTGCGCCGAATGTAAACCGAGCATTTTCAAATCCAACCAAGTGAATCATCTCGTCAGATCCACCAGACCCTGGGAACGTATAAGCAATTGATTTTAAAGGACCTCTTTCCAGACCAAGGAGGTTTATAATCGTTTTAATCGATGAACACAGTGGTTTTCCATTCACTTATGCACGTCGTGACATGAACTCTGCTACTGCAATTAATTGCCTGTATTCGTTGTTTCATCTTGTTGGACTCCAGGAATACATCCAAAGTGACCGGGGAACTTCATTCCTATCAAAAGACCGGTTTTTCTAACGCGTGAAGGTGTTGCGACGAGCAAATTAACTCACTATCATCCAACGGGTAATGCTCATTGTGAACGTTTGAACCAAACCCCTGGAAAGCAGTTAAACTTCGTTTACCTATTTAAAGGTAACCTGTGAACGGTTCTTGGATAAAGTCCTACCATATGCCTTTCATTCGAAAAGGTTTCTACTCAGCACATCCACAACCTGTTTTCCTCATGACCGATTTTTCAGCTTCGTGCACAGATCCATGCTGGGTGTGTCGATACCTTTTTGGTGGTACTGTTCAAAGTTTAATACAAATATGGACCAAAAAGTAGTTATTCACAGAAGCGACAACGCCAATGCGACACCGCTATATGCAGTTTACATGGAAAATGTATTTTTGGAACAAATAACTGAAATATCTATGGTCACTCTGCTATGTCACTTTCGACCGAATAGATCACCAGACATGAGAGAAACAGGACTGGCGGCAAACCAAATTCCAACGACCGCGTTGCCAATTAAATATCTTGTATTCCTCACAACGGATATGCAGAGCTAACGCCAGAATAAGAATAAATCAAAGGGAGCTTAGAATATGCCAACTTATATCTTCGTTAACGCCACTGTTTTGGCGGTTCTTTTTCTTTACTGTATCCAACCGGAAAATCATCGTATTCTCTATTATTCTGTTGTTTCTGTTGTGAATAAAGGAGTTAGGACTTGCTAATTCAAAAACCTATCAGCCGTATATATATATGCTATATATGCTTTTAAGGTATTCAAGTGAAAAGCAAGAGCACGAGGTAACATTTTTTAATCAGTCCGGCCCGCTGGCGATTTGAAAGCTTGAATCCGGCCGGCTACGCAATTTGAGTTTGACACCCCTGGTGTAGCCTAATTCGTGTTTCTGGTATAGTCCTGATAAGTAAGCTATTGCTCATGTCATTGCCGAAGTTGAATTAAATCAGCACTAGATCCCCCTTCATTTGGAACTAATCAATAACAACATGAACATATATGATATTTTTTCATAGTAATAGCAGTGTTTATTGACCTTTTTATCAATCGCACCCTTTGTGCCTTCAATAAGACTTCTCGTACTTCCAGTCCAGCCAATTTAATACGCACTTCAGATGGTCCTGTATGTAGCCGCGAAAGAGAGGTGGAATCTTCCACGTATACACAAAAGAGATATTACTGTCCTATCCAACACCCCAAGATGACGCGTTTCTGCCTGTTTCGTTGGATTTTATTTTACACAGACGAAAAACGGTTTTCTGAGAGCAGTAATACACGGCAAATTAACACAAATTGTTTAGTACCGTATAAATCAATATATATTTACTTAACGGTGTTTCCTTGAGGACAGTTACAAATTTCAAATCAGACTATTCATAATAATTATTAAGGGATCTATAAAAATTGCGATATAAATACGATTGAATAAGATTGATAGTCCAAATATTAGCAACTGATACAAAGCAGGAAACGAGGGCGAAACTGAACGGCAATGAACTATATAACAGTAACGTCACAAAGGTCATACAAGGCTTATTGATCTGTAACAATTATGGCTTTGAAGTCTGAAATCGCGATGTCATCCTTGCCCTTTAATAATTGAAAATTTGAATTTATGCAAGTTTGACAATTTTTACACAACTGCAAATTCACAATAAAAACACAAAGAAACGAAAGGTTGCAATACTCAAAAAACTGTAACAAATTTCAGCTCTCAACAGTCAGGAGCTTCACAGAGAAGCACCAATTTGTTTATGGGTCGTTTCAAAATATTCGTCTTGGTAAAGACTCTCACGCTTTTCACCAACCCAGACTTGTCAGGTAGGGTTTCAATCACACGACCTAGCAACCACATTTTACGAGGTAGGTTTTGATCCAACACAAGCACAACTTCACATATAGTGATATTTCGTTTCTTTTCATTTGATTTTTGGCGAATCTGAAGTAGTGAAAGGTATTGTTTTTTCCACCTTGTCTAAATAAGATCAGTCAAGTACTGGACTTCTCTCCATCTTTTTCGGGAGTAAACATATTAGACATTGAACACACCAGGTGGTAGCATGGCTTTATCTTCCAACAACAATATACTGTTAGGGGTTATTGGGGTCAAATCATGNGGATCACTAGACACNGTTGAAATGGGGCGATTATTCATAATTGATTCACATTCGCACATCAATGTTAATAGAGATTCATCAGACAACATTTGTTCATCACACAAAGAACCCAAAATCTTTCGCACTGTTCGAATTTGTCTTTCAAATACACCACCATGATTGGACGCACAAGGAGTCTGAAACAACCAAGTTATTTGTTTTTGNACCANNAAATCTTNTATTTTTGTGTGATTCCAAGTTAAAATGTTTTGCCTCAACTCNTTCTCACCNGNTCTGAAGTTGCTCCCATTATCTGACCGTATCAAACTGATTTGTCCATGGCGTGCAATACCGCGACGCTGTGCCATATTGAAAGAATTAGTGTCCAAACTATTCGAAATTTCAATATGGACAACGCGAGTGGTTAGGCAAGTTTCATGAGATTCAAGATCGCCGCTATTACATCATTTCAAACCAAAAATATGCAGGTATTTTTTCCATCCCAGCTCTACCAATAGAAGTCAAAAGTCGGTGAAAACATTTCAACCGGGAAGTGTCTGTACATAAACATTTATGACTTAACAAACTAAAATGTCGTCACAACCAATTTCCCTATAATTTTCAGGATACTGCGCAACATCACCAACTCACTGCGCGGTCCCTAGGAAAGAGTGCGTAAAACAGTNTTACCACAGATGTACGCCCGATTTACCCGCATTTTCCGGTAATATGTGGTGCTGACCAACAAATAAGGTCATCACTTCGTCTCGACGTCCGATTCTCCCGAGTTNTTCAAAACTAACGTTCACTGCGACGGGCTCGAGTTTTGTATCGCATTTTAAAACATTTTCTACAAAAAGAGATTGTGTCGGTTCGTCTGATTGCGAAATACTAATTACAAATTAGTGATGTACATTTGTACATCTGAAATGTTCGTCAATTTGGTCTGATGGTCATCAGTGCGTTTTGCGAAAGATATGCTAATTTTTGCCGAACCACAAGTGTTTTGTGCGTAGCACACATTTGTCTGTGCGCACAGCTTAGAGCGAACATTGGNTGTTAGTTACAGTTGAAATAACCACTGATTTACATGCTTTTCCTCTTCGAGATATTTAGATGCTTCCTGTGTAGCGTTNACTCATGAAGAACAATAAATTATATAATACGATGAATGTGGACCTCGAAAAAGAATTCAAAATATCCCNTCCNGTAACCTATACACTTANTTATTTGCATTGCAATCCATTCGGATATTATGCTAATCTATTCCTAGTTGACCATCAAGCTTGATCTCAAATAACGACTCAGACGTCAGGCGTATGAATTAGGCCTATACAAGCATTTTATTCCTACTTTATGTGATCATTTACGATGATAGAAACCATTTAATTTGCGTGCGTGGATTTGCGTGCGAATTTTCGTTTATCTTTCGAGCGGAACATCTGAATAAACGATGGCAAACGATATAATTATTTCGANGATTAATCTCNTATATGGGCGAGGTTATNGATATTTATTCAGAAATTAAGCATNGNTAGTTATTTCACGAGCCATGATTTGATGAAGGGCGGATCTTACAGGTAGTCTTGCTATCGGAAAGTATTTTGGCTCTGTTTTCTGTAGTCTTCTGTCGTGGGACTTTGGTCAGCATCAGTGATACATCCTAATAGCTAAGGCATTCTTTGGATGCCCAATAGCTCACCTCATTATATTGATTTATATCGGCAATTGTGAACATGTGAAAAATGGAGTTAATATGGAGCGAACTCGCGGAATATGGTAAATACTGCAATTCGTTTGTTAGATTTTGGTATGCTTATCCAACTATTAATAATATATGGTGCATAGCTATGTCTGATTCAGAGATATCTGAATAGAGATACTGCTACTGCAACCAGTTTAGCAATGAGATGCCCATATTATCCCTCTGGCTCATAAATGAATGAGCTGATCTGTATGTAGTAGCCAGTTTTATTCACTCGACTCGACTCGATTTCCGGATGCAAAAGAACAGGGGATGTGTCTTCACGAAGAAACCTCATCGCAATATCTTGAGAGATGATATGAACGCTTTGATCATCAGCTGTATATGATTTTTGTTTCATTCTTAATTCTCACAAGTTCCATTCATATCATACCGAAGTGGAGTTTCACAATTTTGTAACACTCATTTATGAAATTTCACAGTCACTAAGTTCCTTAATACCAAAATAGGTTACTGGATATATTTTTCTCGGTGATGACTGAAATGGAGGTGAGACAAAATGGATGCTCTCTTCGTGTCCTCTATGGGATGACACTATTATTATCTCTGATTTTCACACCGTGCTTAGGTAAGTTATTATTACACAATTTTTGCAGGTAGCGATATCACTAGAATATCAAAGCGCATCAAAATCTGCGGTGTTTTCCTTTCAATACATTTTTATTGGGCATGCTTCACATCGTATTTGATATCCGAATAATTTGTTACCCAGCAACAAAACCAATAACCCTGGAAACAAGACATCGCATCAGATTTCTACCGAATATTGGATTTTCTTTTCTGAATGCGCAACTTGCAGTGCACCGAGAAATAGTCACTTTTCAAACTCCGCAACTATAAAGCTAGAACTAGAACTGCTCAAAATCCGTTAGATATTTCGCCGATTGGTAGTTGGTACAAGTTTGCATCGCATGTAGGCTAATGTCAACCCCTGATATCACAAAATACCCGAGTTGACGCAGTAAGCAAAGAACATGTCAGCCGGAAGGGGATTATATGGTGTTTTGGTACAGATAGTGCGTTCCCGTCTTTAGTATTGGTGAACATATCCCGATTTATTCTTCCATACCTGCCTGATCCGTCAAGTAAGATCTCAAAGAAAATTAAATCTGGTCAGCATTTCGTAATTATTTTACCACAAACAAAAATGATCGCATATCGACCCTAAAACATTAAATTTTGGCCAGTAAATGCGTAATATGCGATCATCTGCGTAGACCTTGCATGGTTTGACCGTATTCTTCGCCATCACTCTAATTTTAATTAATCACTGACTGTATCTCGCTATGTAAATTTGAGAACGATAAATCACATTTTTTAATACAGGTTCATGTCCACTACACTGGATGCAGTTCAAATCAAAATGTTATTACATTGTGTCGACGGGTTCGACCTGGCAGCATGGCCAAGAAACTTGCGAAAATATGGAATCACATCTTGTTACTGTGGACGACGCTTCTGAAAACGTAATACCTGCTAGAATTAATTGTAATCAATATATTGAATAAGTCATGTATATCGAGGTTTGCGTTCCCACTTGAATTACCATCTTCCCTTCTCTTGTCGTTTGTATCAGAAATATATTGACATAATGTGAATTAATACCGCATGGTTAGTACATTGTGGAATCAGTGAGGTTTATCTGTAAACTTATAAACCGATTATTAGACACATGATTACCCTATTCTTATCTCACAGTAGCATTATTTTCAGGAGTATTTGAGCTCCGAGAAGGGCGACCACAACTCATGGATTGGTCTGAATAATCGCCGAACGGGAGGCAAAATGGAATGGGTCGATGGATCTCCAGTTGATTACACGTTAGAAAGTCATTATGTTTTCTGAATGCACTTATATAAAAGCACCGTTTCTCGGAGGTACAGAACTTTTATATACAATTGAATAGTATATTCACCTTGAAATAAAAAATAGCATGGTATAATACACCAGCCAATGCTCTGTCTCAACAAAAAGAGTTCTTGTACCGTCTCAAATAGTACATTGAACGCTCTCGTATTCGATAATTCATGCTGTTGACGTCATATTTTGCGANACGATTGTTGATATACCATGTGCTTTTGAATACTCGACTAGTTGCTGGCAGACGATTACCACTAACGATTGTCAGCTGAAAATATTCGGTTTCATATCAATATCAATATACTATTCATCTTATATATTAATAGGCAGTGCAGCTTTTATGGCGTGTTGCCAAAGCCAACTAATGTTTCTCGGATAATCAAGGCATTCATAAACATTGAAATCGAATGATTTTTACTTTTTATTACTACATTTGTCGTTACTTTTTTACGATTCTGAAGGATATTGTAAATGACTCGTTGCGGCTGCATTTTCTGTACTATTGCTCAGATGTCACAGCAGCTAGCTGTATATAATTGAATATTCATATTGAATTGAACCCAAATATTTCCGGCTGACACTCGTCAGGGGTAATCGTCAGCAACTAGTAGAGAATTGGAAAGAACATTGTAT
>ATSW01010332.1:0-20088 GCA_000444245.1 Botryllus schlosseri
CTGCTCCTATATTTGAAGAAATTTGGCCATGAGATTAATAGCCGACCTATCAGAAGTATACCTGAATCCTGGATTGGAATTACAATGCTCAACTTGAAAATGTTATGATATCAGAGAAGTCTCGATTATCAATCTGTTAAATTCAGAATATTCATAGTAGCTGCAAAATTATAACCCGATAGCTTTTAGGATGGCATCATACATTTGTCCGCCCATATGGTGTCTCAAGTACAACGACAATACCATTCAAATAGTTATAAATATGATGATTCTTTTCGTGCCAGGCCTAAACTGATACTAGAGTAAATCACATTTTGACGATGTGTGTTTACTATGTCAGTCTGCTGGATCGGATCACGTTCAATAGGACAATTCATTCCCACCAAATACGGCCTACTTGGAAAGACATAGAATACCCCTACAAACGCTGCGGCCAGCGGGGTCGTCAAAACTGGAAAACTGGCCGCGAGCACATTTGAGTTTGAGACCTCTGATCTAACACAATAAACGAAGGAAATAATTCAGGAGTTGACAGGCAAACATTTTCGTGCGTATTTCAATATGATTCCAGGCTCAGACTATTCGGTTGGGTTATTGAGGAATGTTTGAATGGTCTGAATGTTTGAATGGTCTGGCAATGTTAACAGACTGTCCCTTCCATCTTTTAGATTGTTTACAAAGTCCCTGGAGTTTCTCTATTACGGCCAAAGAAAACGTAGACCGTTTTTTTTCTCTGCATATATTTACTTGCCAGCTTAGTTCTTTTGGTTACTTTGCGGTAAATGCAGCTGTGAAGATTCTCGTACAGCATTGTTACAAAGAGTCGAGTCGCGATTTTTTGATGTGGCTCGACTTGACTCGAGTTATTTTTTCAAATGCGTAAAATGCAGCGATTCGACTCGAGTCAATTTATGTATTGACTCGACTTGTACTCGAGTCATTGTGCATGACTCGAACCAGACATATGACGCGAGACTAGTACAGCCAAACAGAGGCGGTCAGTAACGAAGTACCTCTACTTGTTGAAGTACTTGAAGTAGATTTTGCCTGCTCACATTACTTTTTAAGTAGTTATGAATTTAGACTACTTCTACTTAACAGTTTTCAGTTTTGTAGGCAAAATCAAGCGTAGAATACCTACTTACTTACTTACTCGTAAACCACCGCATCTACTTCTACTTGAGTAAAAATTCTGGCGTTGTTTATACTTGAGTAGCGACGGTGACTACTTTGACCAACTCTGCAGCCAATACAGACATTTCACTGAAACTTCGTAGAATAGTAAAGTCTCCACATTATTGGAATTTCCTTCGTCTATCAATCCTGATACTTGGAAAATAGGGCCAGAATATAATGACTTGGACTCGGACTCGAGTCAATACACTATGACTCGGACTCGACCCTCTATCTATTAGCTGACTTGGACTCGGATTAGACTCTGCGGTGAATTAATATTATTATATTTAAAAGCAATTTTAGTGATGCATATAACAACTATGGTCTTTTGCGTCACGACATAACGGTTGCTAATCGAATCGATATTGCGATAAGTAAATACAGTCAACTAAACATTTAGTACTGTCTCTTTGTCTTCGCAAGGAATTCCCACAGCAAAGGTAATATATAATCAATAGTTATTATATTTTCCATGGTGAAGAGAACTGTCAGGTCCATTACGGCAGCTCTAAACTGGCATCTTTCGTTGGCGTACTTTGCACATTCGATAATAACGTGCTCTGCAGTTTCTTCAACATGGCATGTGGTACAATCAGGGGTATCGGAGCATCCAAATTTTGCAAAGATGGTAGTTGAGACGACAGTGTCCGGTCCGTAATCTGAAAATGGTGGTTTCGGCACGGCGTGGCGTGGTTAAGTAGGTAGTTTTGTGTATATGTCAGGGCAGAACTGTTTGAAATGTGCTCCAGAGGCGGTTTCGATGAAACGTTGGTTCCAGTCTTGCCTACAGCGACCTAAAATCTACAGCGACCTAAAATCAATGAGTTGGCCTCGCCAGAAGTAAGATCTACACTTTGGTCAGCTAAGTCTGGGCCGCAGCCTCTTTCGCAAGTCGGTCAGCGACTTCATTCCCTTCAATACCACAGTGTCCTGGAATCCATACAAAGGAAATATCTCTATGACTTTCATGTAAGAGATGGTGAGTTAGTTCTAATATTTGATTGGTAATATAGTTATTTTCACCAAGATGGTTTTTCAGCGACAACAATGCACTCAGAGAGTCACTCAGAATAGCAACTCGTTCGATGGAATTTTCTGAAATCCATATCAGTGCATCGAATATTGCTCTCAGCTAAATTGAGAAGATTGATAGGAGTTTCGAACATACTTTTGATGTTCTTATATTGCGATCGAGGATGTAGAAGGAGTACCCAGCACCGTTGATGTTTTTAGATCCATCGGTGTAAATTAGCATTCTGTTTGGGTATTGCTCAAAAATATAATCTCTGAATATAGCATCGACAATGTGACGTGGTGGATCACGTCCGAGGGCTGTTTGCAATGATGTATCAATCATAGCGCATTTCAATAACCAAGGGCATATGGTTAGAGATAGCCTACGTTAATTGTTATTGTATTCTTCTTCTTCTACTACTACTACTACTACTACTACTACTACGACTACAACGTAACCTGTGATCATTTGGTTGAGGTCAATATATTTGTCATGCAATAATGGAGGATCATCCAAACGTACATTCAGTGAATGCCTGGTTACTCTCACAAGTGGCACATAGGCGTATCGCGAACAATACGAACATATGCCCAAAATACACTGATTTGATTGATACCGTTTACTTGTTGACTTGAAATTGACTCGTAAATTTTGCTACGAGTCACGAGTCAATCCGCATTTTTGAAGCGCCGAGTCAAGTCAAGTCAAGTCATTTTTGCAAAGTGACTCGAGTCAAGTCAAGTCAAACGAAAAAGTGACTCGAGTCATCCCAACACTGCGACAATATGGACGGAAAATACATAACAGCGACATCAGTAAGGGAATTTATATACTCCGCATTACGCATTGGTCCTTGGTCGTCGCTACTATTTCATTCAACACTGTCGGCTTCCGAAATCGATAGCACGTATCACAGTGCTGCGATTTTCCGATTGTTAGCGAATAGCCGATGAGGCAGATCCGTTTGTGCCTCACCTGGCCATCGTTTCTCTGCGATTCCATTGTGTGCAATAAAGCCGAATTTAACATCCCGTGGCGTTTTTAAGGGGGTTCTGGTGCTCTGACATTAATAATATTCGGATTTTCAGAATCAGTGCGACAATAGCATTTGATTGAAACCAATTATTTTGAATTCCGAGTTNTATATCATGAATTGCATTGCCGCAGGTGAGGGACGACCCGCCCGTGCATCACCTGTGCCTCACCTCTCCTTTCGCGCTGTATTTTCGAATAATAAATTTGCAAATTGGTGATATTGAGTGAAAAATGTTCAAGTCTAGTTATTCATGAACATCGATGAAATATATCAATAACACTGGTCAACACATTTTTTTAGGCAGGCAAAGTAAGAGTGATTTTGGGGGTTTTGAAGGGCGCTGATTTCGAATATGACCTTAGTTTTTTCAAATTGGCTGTTATTGTGGAGATAGCCCATGGGGCTATTTTGACCAAAATCTCCCACTTTGCGGTAATGACTACATATAAAATCGGTTCAGTCGTACTATAGAGTATAGAAATTCAATCTACTTGTTATTTTTACACACAGAAGACTCTTTTAAATCAAATACAGCAACAGGGCTATCTTTAGGGGTAATAGATTTACCATATAGTTACAGATTTTCACGGATATCATGAACATAAATCAACTCCAGTCATATACATAAGTATTTACCTTTATACTCAAATAACGTGGCAATAATTCAATCAGTTTTACGTCAACCAGCTATTGTAAAGTTGAAATAATCAGTTGGAATATAATATTATTGATATATTTTAAATTACAATTGTTTTTTTGTAAGATTTTCGCCTGTAAGCTATTTAGCGCAGTTTCTGGAAAGTTTGCGGCAATGGTCTGACATAAATGTTCAATTGTTGTTCTCATCTGCCCTGCTATCTTTCTTTTGTTTTCACATCTGCCCTGATATCTTTCTTTTGTTGTTCTGATGTCTTGGTAGAACCTTCCTTGCTAATCAACAAGATGATCAGGAAATATATCGAGATTTCTGAACAAGAGGTGAACTTTTATGCTCGATATGCAGATACGAATTTTCGGACCAACTGTTTGTGGTTGGGTGCTTTATGATCATCTAAAAAGTTTTATTTAGTACATCTTAAGAGAAATTACATGCAGTGAACTCCTTCCTAATGTGAAATTAAAATCTTTCATGTGTATTCGAATATACCAGATACCAGATTTAAGCTTCTCGTTTGATAGGGTTACTAGGTATACCCACTTGTTGACTCAGCGGAAAAATATCCATTCACCAGTCAAAAGAAAGGAGGCGCATATGAGTATTGTAGTTAAGCCTTCCAAGGACAAATTTTATAGTTTTATACTCATCTTTAATCTTGGTAGAATAACCAATTGATGCAGGAGAATTTGTATTTCCGTTGTGCAGAAGTACAAATTTTAGGCTTGATAAACTGCTTTTTTGACAAACAAATATTTTGCATCATGCCATGTTAATATTGATAGAATGACTTAAAATGACATGAGGGTTCTTCATAGTCAATTAGTTATTTATACGCAGTATACAATTATAAAAAATTACGATTTTCTTCCTACCAAGTGAAATATTTAGGGGCAAATACAGTAATTTTGGGCTTTTTTAGGGGTGTAAATATCTTCTGACAAAGAGTCAGTCTGACAAAACCAATGTGATATTCGTAATCAGCAAACTCAAAAACCCCAGAAACGGCCCTCAGATGTTCNGCCTAAAAATGTTTTTTTCGTTTTGTTGACCAGTGTAATCATTGCGGGTTTTCACAATTTTCTCTTAGTCACCCTGACGACAGGTGAGGCATTGCCTCACCTGCCTCCATTGACCGCACGTCACTGGTATATCGTATATATATATCGAAGTCGCCAGCATAAAGGCAGTTCTTTTCCGCCAAGGTTTTCTCGTTATGGCACACTTCTCGGAGTCGCATGTTACATGGCCTGAAAGTTCATATGTCTTGCTGCGTCATGGCGTGGTAATGGCTCACGCCAAGATGCTCATTTCTCTAACTCATGCGTATTATTTTTTGGGCGGAAGGGTATCTAATAAAAAAGAATCTAGACACCATTAAATCGCGCACAGCGCAAAAATTTTTTGAAAAAGTTGCATAAATTTCCAAAATAATACTCTGTAATTTATGTTACGAAAAATTTTTGTGTGCCCTTCGAGCTCGGCCCCCCTATCCCNAATTGGGGGTTTAGGGTGCGGCAGTTACGGTCCAAGACTCCAATATGGCCGTTCTAACGCGCCATCACCCCTATCGCCCCCTATGCTATTTTCTCCTCCCTGGACCGCCAAATCGCCGCCTGGAGGCGAAATCGTCCACGTTGGGAACCACTGAGCTAGATGGTGTCGCGATTGCTCTATATATGTTCCCTTAAGACTTCATCGTTTGAAGTACGATCGCAATTTTAGCGCTGCCATAACCAATATTCAACGTGCAAGAATGTGCTTCGAACATTGGGTATGGGGGTTCCAAAACAAAGTTCCAAATTATTCATGCATTCCCCATTCTCATACAACTGAAGGAGAATAAAATCAGAACAGCATACTCAAGATTTATAGTTCATAATTTCAATCAGTTGTGTTGCAATTCCTCGATAGAAATGGTGCATTATGGCCTCATGAAGCAGATGCTGCTTCATGCATGACTTTTCAAATTATACAGTACTCAGCACGCCGTGTACGCCATTTGTGTCATTGATTACCTCCGTACATAACATAGTGTGCGAAAGTGGCACTGGCTAAGTGGGCTGAAACGATCCACTGGAAGCGACACTCAGAGGTGGTCAAAGTAGTCAAGAAAGATACTCAAGTAGAAATAGAAGTAGCGACAAACAAATCCACTCAAGCACAAGTTGAAGTACTTCTTTCATAAGCAACCTAACACTACTTGAAGTAGAAGTAGAATTGACTGACTTCAAATCTACTCAAGTAAATAAGTAGTTGTGAAAACGATGGTAATTCGTTCGCATGGACTGTCAAAAGCTGCAAATAGAGCTATGCGGAAGGTGTAGAGAGCTCGATTCATATTGATGCATCCCAGGAGGTGTCAATTCTTGTCAGAATAAGCAGTCGTCCACATCATAGGATGTAAATGATAGTATTGAAATGGAAATGCGATACCAATCCTTTGTTTACTGGTACACCCTGTTTTGGAAAATATCATGGCGTGACGCACTCCTCCCTATTTTAAATCCCTCAACTCAGTCGAAGAGCAATACAGAGAAGTTGTGACGGATGCGGCTTTGACACTTTGCTCAATTAGTGTACGTTAATTAAAAATGTGGCAGATCGTAAAAAATACTATAGCGTATCGCTTTATATTTGGAACATATAAGGCATTACGACACTTGCTTTTATACTTCAACATGTATGTTCTCCAGACAAAAGAACTGAAACTGTAATTAGAACTCAACTTATAATACTCGTTAGTGAAAAAAAATACTACTTATAAAAAGCGGAAAATATATTTCATGTCTTTTGTCCAGAAAGATTCAACGGTGTTCTGCTAAAACAGGTCTTACGTTAAAAAAGTCAAAGTCCATTTTTCCAGATTAGGACACGTCATGGGATGGCAGGTATATAGTTATTTACTAGATTGTGAAACAATAGTTTCAAACGTTATGGGTTCCATAGTTATTGCGATAACATATTTGATATATGCGTCAAGGCGGTGTGAACGGAACCGCGCAACCCGGTTTCTAAATAATATTCAGCGATACTTTCGTTAAAACATATTTGTCACTCCATATCTACTGTGCGCGAAGCGCAACGAAATTTCGGGTATTACATGACTTCTATGAAAATTAAATGTTGGTACTACGTGACAACAGCCCCGAAATTCCTTAGGCTAGCTTTCTTATTTGGAGATTAAACTACTTCTACTCGACAAACTGAAAATAGCGAAAAGTCAGTAAGTAGTTCATAAAATATTACGAAGTAGAAGTAGAAGTAGCGAAAAAACGATCTACTCGAGTGAGTATCAGAAGTAGAGGAACACTACTTAAGTACGTCGAAAACGTAGAAGTGCTTCGTTACTGACCGCCTCTGTCGACACCATACCTTGGCCTCTGGAAAAGCAGCAGCTATCTCCTCCCAGAAATAGAATGCAGGAGCACCACACACAGCATCGATATCTTTGTACATTTGGTAAAATTGCTCACTGGAACTTCCATACAGAAGGATTTTTTTCCATTCGTCTCGATCTCGACTGGCATGATGATCGAAGTCGGCAACAGAGTATCCCAGAATTTCCAGGCATCTATGCAGGGTCTTCGTTCCACATTTCGACATGCTAGCTACTATGATTTTCATGCCCGCAGACTAGAACGGAAGCAAGCATGCAACATAGCCTAAGAAGGATTAGTGTGTGGTGAAATGGTTTCATGGTTTCTATTCTCAAGAGTTAGGAAACCGATAGCCTGATGTGAATCAACTAGTTGTAGTTTTGTTTCCATCCCTTGATAAGAGCTTCGACAGGAATTGCACTATATATCATTTAATGTAACAATATTTAGCTGAACCCACGAAGTCCAATCTCACCGTTAGAACAACTTACAACAAACAGGCAGACCCTTGTTTTTTCAGCCCGTCTAAACAAAGTGATGTATTNGTGCTGTAGTATGCAGGCTACTGCAATAACTTCATATTCAAGTCTGAACTTATGATTAGTCTACTACTGATAAGCGATACTTGCCGAGTCAGTATATTTTTGTATGCTGCATTGTCGTGGCAGATTAAATGAACTCAGCTCGGTTTGTTGATGATTATTAAGCATAACGGTGCCGTGAAGATAAACAAATAAAGAGGTTGCGAGCCATTTCAACGACAGGAATCAAACGACTATATAATTATGTATATTTTGCATGTCCCTGTTATAGAAANTATAAATGAATTCGTCNTGGTATATAAATTGTCGCTATGTTTTCTACACATGTTTTGATATACAAGGTACATTTTCATCAAATTCTCTGGAAAGAACAGCCACCAAATTTATTTATGTATACTTCAGCATTAGTATTTTAAAACGAACTGAACCCTCTTCGGGGTTAGCCCAGATTCGACTGACATATATTTGACTCGTCTTTCCCACTGTAGACACTGTACATGACTGGACAATTCGCATGCAAACAAATTGATCCATGAATATAATTACAGGTGGTCGAAGTATCGTAGACGATGGAAGTAGAAATGTAGAATCTCACTCGAGTTTGTAAATGTAACAAGTACGGCGCTTATTTTTTTGACATAAATACGGGAGATTTCGACCTGAAATATCAAAAATTTGACATTTTTTTCCCAAAAAACTTAATTTTGACCACACGTATGCAAATTAGGTCTTTTCGCACTTATTGTTAAAATTGTACTACTTATCTTCATTTCTGGTTGGAGCTGTCTGGAGCTGACTTTATTTTAACGAAATCTGGACGTCTGAAGAATTCCAGTAGTTACACCACGTATAATGGCAGAGATAATTAGAATTTGTTGTATTACAACGAAAGAGACTTTCCTACATTCTCGGGCAGAAAGTGTCCGTCGTTACTAAGTAGCTTGCCAAGAATAGAGAAAGTACGTTCAACTGCAGCAGTTGTTGGCTGACAACACTGATGTTGTTCGTACACGGCTGGTGACACACCGTGTTGCTTCATTCTGACAATGTTGTCTATATCAGTGGTTCTTAACCTTTTCCACCTCGCGGACCGGTAAAATTTCAAAAAATGTCTGGCGGACCGGTGAACTTTCAAAATTGAAATGAAGCCAAAATGTAAAGTATGCAACCGTTTTTCAACTAGATGGTGCTAGAGAGTGACATTTAGAGGGTTTTGATCGTAATTAATTCGCTTTTGGATGACATCCGTGTGATTTTATGACAGTGAGTCTGCTGAGTCGAGGTAAAATTGTCTAGTTAAGATAAACGTGCTACCACCGAGTGTCGTTTACAGTATTTCGTGCCGAACGCAGTGGGTTTAACCGACCACCCCAACGCGAATAATATTCTTGTCTTTGACAATACCGAGGAAAGAAGCGTTTTGGAGTAGAAGCAAGCACCTTGTCTTGCTACCTTGCTCATTGCCCACTGTCACCAGAGGCAGGCTACTCCTGTAACTACGAATACCATACGTGCAACAGAAAAAACACCTTACAGCAGCTATACCGGCCATACGCAAATCCGGACCGAAAAATTACTTCGTGAGCCCACCCCAAACAAAAACGTTGGTCTCGGGCTCCCACATGGCGATAAGCCAAACTTCCGGGGGATTTGCTCCCGGACCCGATAGTTGGGTGGATGTTTTCACCTGCACTTGTGTGCACATTCCTTCTACTCAGTGCAAGCAAAGAGTTTATGTTGCTTAATCGCGACAATAGCAAAAATTTTCGATCATTCATGACTGAATGGGTTTTCTCGCTGCCGAATTTTGGGCACAACTTTCAGAGTCCCATCTTAACCTAATCTTTATTATATGCGTTCGTTCGTCGTGGCGCGGTAATGACTGACGCCGCAATGCCTATTTCTATATATCTTGCGTATTTCTCGGAGAAGGGCACCTATAAGCAAGGCATTCAGTGACATGGAATCGCGCAATGCGCGAAAAGAAATTGAAACGTGTTGGAAAATGTTTCAAAAAAATACGCTCTGATTTATGCTCATTTGCAAAATGATTTTGGGGTGCCACAGTGACGGCCCTGTACAAAATGAATCGATCAAAAACGAATGATCGCGAAAACTGCGCTGTTTAGCGATGAGTCAGCTCGTATCTCTATTGTGTTTGTCGCCTTCAACATTTCATTTTGAAATTACGGTGAAAATTGTAATATACGTGGCGGACCGGCAGGAATGTAGTCGCGGACCGGCGGTTGAGAACAACTGGTCTATATCACAATTTTTCATCATGCGTTTCTTAACATAAGAACCATTCAATACCCAAGCAGTCTTGCTTCAGTTAGGATATTGCGGCACGTTGACCATAACACCATGTCCACCTATATTTGTTTCATTTGACCGTTTATGATTCACAATGAACAGACAATGGACCGTCTACAACGGTAGGCCTGTGAAGTATTCTACAAACTGTCATAATATTATATAAGTTCACCGACAGTGCAAACTCTACGATACAAACGAAATGGAGGGGTCAAAAATCTTGACAATTTGTGACCTAACGCCTAATTTTGACAGAATTTTGACTTATTTTGACATGTCAAAAATGGCTCTAATAATAAGTAATTATTTTTTGAACGACTTCAAACTACTGCAAGTAAAACAAGAAGTTCCTGGCTTCGAATTACTTTCGTATCCACCTATAAGAAAGATTGATGGTAGGGACGCGAAGGAGGCGTTTTACAGGTTGTCGGGTCATCAACACTATATTTCCTTTCCGCGTTACCCTCCAGTGCTTAGTGCCTGGCAATGGTCCCCAACCGGTGGGGAACTCCCCACTTGTAGGGAATTCCATGTTTTTGGCGGGAAAAAGACGCATTTGTTAAACACTTAATGCATAATAGTTTACATGTTTNCGGAGACACATGCGCAATTACCGTTACTAGTTAACTGTTCTGGAATGTATGTATCGAAAATTATGTTGCACGTTGTTCACAAAAGCACAATTTTAACTTTGTATAACCAATCCTGGCGTCACAAACGACTCAAGCACGACCAGTATGACTTGACATAACGCTTTCGCTAAAGTTTGAGGGTTACTGATATCGGTTCACGGATCGTTTTATGTTGCGGTTATATATTAAGGGAAACTTATGAATATCTGTGAATCATATTGTTACCAATGAATTCCTTCAATAATATTTTTGTAATAACATGTGTTAAAATGTTGAAGTTCAACTGTTTTGGGACCCCCTCCCCCCAAAAAAATAGCGGTCAAATTTGACGAATTGGAAAAAATTGAAAAATTAAAAAATGTATATTTATTGCCAATAAGTAACTGAGGACTGGTTTAATATTGGTTTTCCACAAGTCTCAATTGATTGGTAACACTTATATTTCCCTACATGCTCTGCTTTGTGAAGAACGCCACACCCACTTCTATATTTATGCGCAAAATAGCCCTCAATTCGCATATCTATGTTTACTGAAGAGTTATTTCTCATGCACAATGTCATACACTTCAACAGGCATTGCCAATGCCTTCTTCAGACTCAACATCATTGTGACTGCAGTTTTTGCATCTAATGCCTTTACATACTCCACGCCGAAATGCACGTGACCAATTTCTTCTTGCAGTTGCATCTTGTTGAAATCTTTTTGACAACGACAGCTTGTGAACTGCAATAGCTCATCAGGAGCCATTGGTTTCAATACTAGATCCAAGTCATAACCATATACGCCTATTGTCCATCCGTAATCGCTGGGGTTCAGAGACATGTTCTGTAAAAGAATCAAACCCCGGGTCTGCAGGTCCGCGCGGAGTGAACGTTGTTCATCTGCACCCTCTGTTAGGGGTAGTGTCTCTGGCTTGATCACCCCTGCCGCTGTCTTCCTTGAGAACATGCTGTGTCTTTTGGTGAACTGCTGTGACCATCAAAGACCACAATATCATTCTGAAAGGAACAGCCCAGAAACTGCACGTATACAGGACCGTAACTGCCGCACCCTAAACCCCCCAATTGGGGGGGGAGCGCTCGAAAGGGGCCCAAAATTATTTCGCGAATTAGCATAACTTATAAATTATTTTTCAAAAATTTATGCAACTTTTATAAAAAATTTCAATTTGCCAAGTTTCCTAATTGTTTGGTACTCTCCCCAATACAAAATACGCAAGATTTATCGAAATGGACATATCTCGGTGAGACATATAAGCACGGTTGCCATCGACATGGACTCAAAAATAAGGACAGTAGAAAAATTAGATTACCATTAAAAGCGATTTTGTAGATACTTTGTATTTATACGAGCCGTGACATTATATAGCTGAGGATAGGCCTATCACATTACATACTTTTCGCAAGAAACAACCCGCTTTTGCAACTCCATGTTATTAGAAAGTGCTTCATGGATCTCACGACAGCTCAGGTCTAGTTTTACCTTTTACTCAGGGCCGAAACAGCACTTCGTCAGCCCCTCCCCCAAAAACACGCTGGTCTGAGGCCCCCATTGGGTGATAAACCAAACTTCTTCACCTCGTTCTGATTAGAGGCGTCAACCAACATGGAAAAAGGCCGTACATCAAGTTTAGACAAAATCATTTTTGAGCGTACGGAGCAAGAACTCCAGTAACAATGCTTATAGTCTTGGTCCTGGCCGAAGCAAACTTCCTTGCGATGTTGGAATAGGGGAATATTGCTTTCAACAATTGCGATGCGCAATCGTTATAGAGCAGTGGTTCTCAACCCTTTTTAGACACGCCCCCCTTTTTGATAGTGAAAAATCCCCCCCCCCCACTCTTATCGTCATATCATAAAATCTAACCGTAATGCTAGCAACCCCAACAGATTGTTTGATGGGACGGAAGGTTATGGGTGTTGATGAGAGAATTAAAAATATGAAATACGGTCTGTATATAGAGAAAGACTCGTGAACTGGAGGTAAATGGCGCGGAGCGCGAAATTTTTTTTCAGTTGACCGCTTCTTCGCGCCTCCCTTATATGCTTTCACGCCCCCCTCCCCAAGGGGGGCGCACCCCCCGGTTGAGAACCACTGTTGTAGAGGAATGATTGCTGGTGTTTGACGCTATGGATGCCCAGCAGCTGCTGCCTAGTAGTATATGCTGGTCATTGGTGTTGATCGAATTGTGAAAAATTATTCATCGACTGGCTCGAGACAATCATTATGACAGATTTCTTGTGTTTTGGGGTATCAATGTGAGTTGAAATAGCGGTCTTTCCTGTGGCCTCCAGGTTAATGTCACAATTGCAGAGATTGCAATGTGCGAAACACTCGCCTTCAAGCTTCATTTGATATCTTTGTATTCTCGCTCATAATCGTCACGAAAAATGTTTTTACGCCTGCTCATTTTAACTTAACAGATTTAGCCTTATTTGTAGCTGAAACTATATGTGCAATATAATTTAGATAAATTTATCAATGATTGATAGCTTTACTACTGTTCAGCCCAAGTGTCGACTGCACTGCGCCCTTTTCCGGTACGCAATAAAGGCCGCCTTCCCCACAGCTTATTCTGCTGACTGGACGGCAGAAACCTGGTGCTGCTGTTTACTACTAATATGACGTCCGCTTCGACAGCTTGGTACAGCCGAAAATACTATACCACTCACTGCCCTAGCTATCTCACCACTGAGAAGTCAAATCCCGTTGTGTATACGCCACGGGAGTTCCTTTCATTTATGATGTCATAAAATATCGACGCAAAACTATATTTTGGAATATTATGCAACACAGATACCAGAGGAAAACGATCGAAGTTCTGTAGTTGTTGAAAATAAGACAAATTAAGGACGCTAGACGAAAAGAAGGACATTTCTTAGAACTGAGGACAGTTGAGTTTTCTAAGACGTGACCCTTATAAATAAGGACAAATCTTAGAAATAAGGACGGCATGGCAGCCCTGTATATAAGATTTTAGGCCATGTAACATGCGACTCCAAGAAGTTTACCTGAACGATCGGCAGCGAGAAAACCTGGGCCAAAAAGGACTGCCCTTACGCTGACCGAAAACTTCGTTATATATGGAAAATACATATAGGTTTAATTGTCCAAAGGCGCCTAAATGACTGGCGCCAAATGTTCCTGTCTTGGCAATCTGAACCTCAGAAGACAAATAGCATTCCGCAGGGAAAAATTATATGCCAGTGAAGAAATACCAATTTGAAACCGTGTGCGTCGTTAGTTTAGTAGGCTACGTTTGGGCTATTCTGTATTTTTTGGATATAACAGACAGGAGATCACCAAATGACATCATGAAATCAAGTCATACCAACGGGCCCTCCCGCCCGAATATGTTTAATTAATATCTACGGGCCCTACAGTTTCCAAGTCACCTCCATTCAGCTCTACCGGTAAATCTGATAACGTGAGCTAAGAGGACAAGAAATTGATAGCAATATATATGCAATTCCCGATATTATTACCCGATTTTATCATGAATAATCGAAAATTTTCGCGCTTCGCGCTGGCTCCCTAACCCGTGGTACTTATTACGTAACAAAAGCGAACAACGTGATGGGATGGTCGGTTTTTAACCCTATGGGAGCCCAAGGCACAAATTTTATTGGGGGGCCTGGCCAAGTGCTGCTTCGTTCTTGCGAACGGGTATACACCCGAAGATGTTTAATTATTATTGAGGGGTCCAACCTTTTCAAGCACACGTCACTTAGCTCTACCGGTAAATCTGATTACGCGGGCAGAGAAAGGATGAAAATTGATAACAATACATATCCAATTCCCGATCATATTGACCGGTTCAATCATGACTTTTGAATTTTTTCGCGCTTCGCGCGTCTAAACGGGGATATCTGACCCACTAAACCGAAGCTTAAAACAGATGATAAGTAGCGGTAAACAGCGTATAACCAAGGGGGTTCTGGGGGTCGACGCCTGGACTGATGGGAGGCTATGATCCAAGCTGATACATTAGCCAAGGATGAGAAATTACGGCGAAACAGCGACGATCCATACAGAAACAATCGACAAGGCCGTGCTGGGTTCGTAGTCGCTTTTACTTCGGTACAGTGCGTCCCTCTTACAGAACGGAGTGACACAGAAAACACCGTTCTAGCCCTGGCTGGATGGCTTAGTATTTGAAGAATTACTGTACTGATTTTAAGCCTAGATATGTGTGTTTTACCCAGTAGGCTAATACAGTACACAGAATTTGTTGAATCGTTCGGTATCGAATTACTGAACGGTGTACTTCTGATGGTATAACTATGCCATCAGTGCCATTATTGTTACATATATTTTCCACAAAACAGTCTATAGTAGAATGTAAAATTTTAACAATCAATTTGAGAATCACCAAAGCTCATAATTATACCCATCCTTAGTTACTTATAGGCGATTAAGATTTTCTTTCAATTTTTTTCATTTTATGTTTTCAAATTTGCCAAATTGAAAAGCCGTTTTACTGGGTTTCCCAAAGGAGTTGAACTTCAACATTTTAACACATGTTATAAGAGACCTTGACAGACATATTGGTGAAGAAATTGTTTGGTAACAATATAGTTCACAGATTTGTGATGTATGCCATAAAATGCCCTTACTATATAAGCGATTGTCTTGCGTACTGGTGTGGTTGTCCGTCTTTTGTGTACTCAAACANCCGAATAGCTGCTCCACATGACAAAAGTTTTACGAAAGAGCAGTGTGCTGTCACAAAATGCATTGGCCGACCAAATCTGCAGGACATANNTATAGAGATAGATAACGTACGGAACTACATTAATTACGGAGCTATACTAATCACAATCTTTAAACGAAGAATGGTATGAAAAAATGATAACTGCTACTGACTAAAAATGACTACGTCCACATATCATTTTATTGGTAGAAAGGTGGCCCTAATTGAAAGCAGATAGAGAGCCAACGGATTCAAGTTGACCGAAAGCTCGGTTTTCTGTTCTGCAACAACCCAGGTTTCATCATTAAAAATGATTTCAATCACAAAATTTGATCTGTTGCTGTTGTACGCTTACCGCAATGTCACTAACGAAAGCCGGAAGTTGATCAATTTATCAACCTGAAAAAAATGCATACCGAAAACAATCGAACGTGACAGAGAAATTCTGAGCACAGAATTGGATTCAGCATCCTAAAATTAGCCTACATCAATCAATGAAATATTTGGGGCAAAGGTTTTTTGAAATTTACAGACTAGTGTGATTTCATCATATGATTGAACGAAGATGGAGAATCATTGAAATCAAGTTTACTGAAAATTCACTCAGTTTGTACTACAACAACCCAGGTTTCATGATAGATGATTTCAATAACAATATTTGATCTGTTGGTGTTGCACGTCAACCGTAATGTCACTAACGAAAGCCGAAATTTCATTTATTTTATTGAAAATGAGGAAAATTCATGGAATGAATCTAACGTGATAGAGAAATTCTGGGCAGAGAATAGGATTCAGCAACCTAAAATTAGCCTAAATCATTCAATAAATTTTTTGGCGCCATTTTTTTAAATCTGTAGGCCAGTGTTATTCATGCAAATCTACTTTCCATCAAGAACACAAATAATTCAATTGGTGCATAACCGTGATCTCGTTAGTAATTCATGCCTTGGCCAACGATTTAAATCGGGATATCGAAAGTAGGCTACTGATCACTANATTGATTCAGCATGTAGTTCACAGAGAATATAGTGNTGGCTCAANCCTACAAATTATGTGACCGATACTGAAAGGGTGGAAAGTTATCAACTAAAACATCAGTCATTTACCCAACGGCTACTCTGACGCAACAGAAGANCTCAGCTCTAATGAAATAATAAATATACTTGATTTCGCGAAATCGCCTCAAAATTATGTCCCTCAAAAACTTCTCAATTCACATAACTATATCAGTCGAGAGGTACGAGTCCACCCTTCTAACCGTAGTACCGACTTTCTGTTCTAATTTTACTACTGTTGTAAGGCGTAAACGTTCAAATATAGAGCTATTGTTCAGAAATCAAACATTAGCCATCCACCCCTCCACAGTCCACACGCGTGTTCCGACTCCCGAGCTTAATAGTAAGCTTANATCGNTCGTCAGGATATAGTATATAGTCACGTCATAATGCGTTGTATACCGAGCAAACATCGCCACGAATGTATAATTCTCCTGAAAAATTATACAGCAGAATGAGCGGATTACAACGGATTTTGATTCGCGATAATCGTGCTGCTATATCATCGCCAACTTCTATTCAACTAAGAGTGATACGCCATCATCAAAAGACACATATGTGGCTCGCGAGTCATAGACTCCCGGCCCCTGTTACAGAGAGATTTATTTTGCATCATGTTCAAGTGGTGAATCCGTATTCGCGAACGAATGAAGTCTTATGTCGATTTATGGGCAATACGTACGTGATCCTTAAATCCTGTAAATTTGAGATTGTGTCGGAATGTCTATTTCTGCCAGAGTTAGAGATAATATTGATTCAATTTACTGAATGGAGATACCAAGCATTCTCTTTCGGCTTTTCGTAGCCTGGAATATATAAATTCAAGAAATTTAGGACCATTCGGGTATTTGAGTGCATATTTCCCTAGTGCCCCAGAACTGTTCTGTTAGACTTATACCGGGTGGGGGCGAAAGACTCGTTTGAGTGCAAATTTTATACATTCGTAGATACTTTCGATCAGGGATATATAGAACTATATATCCCTGCTTTCGATAAGGTGGAGATTGATGGATATGTCCTGGTTAGGTACATCTTGGAGCAAAGTCTTTCCTGCTTTAGGTTGAGGACTTTGACGCCGGTGAAAACTGCTCTATTTTTAGTCCGGTGGTTGCACCCATCTGCACTGCAATTGGGGACTGGAGACCCGACAATACTATAAGGCCGCAACCATAGTATCACATTTCTTTAGTAAAACACATTACCAAGCGTACCATGCTTGCCACTCTAATGATATTGTTAAAATGGTATGATTGGCCACGAGCTATCTTAACCTAGTGATCTAGCAAGGCATTTTCGTTGAGCATTGTCTGTAGTTAATTATGTTTCGGATACTTGACGAGATTCGTCGGAGTATCTCGGAGTCTGGGATTGAGCTCTTCGGAGTCGGAGCGAGTTTTCCTCAGACACTAATGTTGTCGGAGGGATTCGGAGTCTCGAAAAGCACTATCCGCTCATCACTGGTATGTACCAACTACGCTGCTCCCATCAATGCAAATGGACGCATGTAAAGTAATTTATCCGCTGTACAGAGAACGTGCGAGAAGACGATTCCTTTACTTGACTATACCCGTGTAATCTTGGATGCGTGTAACGCTGTATTATTGTGACGTAGGAGTACGCAATTTCGAGCGAGAAATAGCGACTTATACCCTACTTACCTAAATGACAACAAAATTGCTGTTTTGCATATGATTTGTGCAGGGCCTTACGAAGAATAAGAGAGAGAATAAATATAATTTATTAAATNTTGTTAACTCGGCAATATTTCGGTGAAGGTATCGAAACATTGCGCATTGTCCTCTTCATACATAAACTTTCGCAGAGATACAGTCCTTTTGGCTACTCCGTCACTAAATAACGGTATCGATGCCGAATTGTTCGTTCTTGTGTGGTACATAGAGTCGACGTTGATACCGTGCATTGCACGGCATATTGAGCAGAATCCCGATTCTTTGGGAAGATGTAACAACTTTTCAGTTCTCCATCTAAAATAAACAGAATTAATGTCGATGCAATTTGGATTAGATTAATCAATGGTCGATGATATTTGGCAAGAGTGTGAATGAGGATTCACGCATCCGCGGAAATTCGGGACAGGAACATAACATCTAACACAGGGGTCGGCAGCCTTTTGGTAGTCGCGGGCCAAATTTCGAGTGTACAACTTTTTCGCGGGCCGGAATTTTTCATAATACTATATTTTATGCTCACTTCGGTATATTATCATACATTGCTGCAATCTCAATCATACCATTAACAAAACACATTCATTTACACTTCAACAACGCAGAATAAATGTGACAATTGACGCAGCTTGCTTTGTGAAAGGTTTTCAACTTCTGGTAACAAGTCAGATGAAGCAAGAATCTGACCATATTTTAAATGGGCGTCCGAAATAGTGATCTTAGCTTGCTCTTCGTGAATTTCATGGTTGAAAACTATTGTTTACATGCGTACGCGCTGCCAAATATCGATGCAATTTCTTTTGCATTGTTGGTCAAGCTGGGATAAAGACCAATTTCAAGAAGGTACTCTTTGTAAAGTCATGCAGCGATATGCTCTTTGTGTGAAATTTGTCATTCAATTCAACTGCATCGCATTTCAAAACGGCCCATTGGCAATTTTCAGGCAATGGCATTGGCGTCCACATTAAACGGAGTACTGAATAGTCGGAATTTAATTTGTAGAGAAGGAATTTAGTAGGGATGGTGTGAACCTCTGAAAGGTTCAGGTTCGTGTGAACGTGAACCTTTTTGAAAGGTTCTGTGTGAACACGAACGTGAACCTCATGACGTCACGTGACGTCATATTGCTAATTTAAACCCCATATTGCAATTAGGTGATTGCCTATATTAATCTACTGTACACGATACCGAGAGACGACTCGGGGCCACATAATAGCTCAGTACTTAAGTACATATTGATGTTTGAAACGTCGTCAAATGTATCATCTGGGACAATCAACTGATATGATAATCCCATAAAATCAGTATCTTGCGTCGCTTTGCCAACAATTTCGACCTGATCGGACCATGTATTCGGCGTCTGAGTATTGCCACATGGATATTGAGCAGAGTGTAAAATGGGTTTCTATACTTGCTACCGATTAACAAGTTATACAGCAGTATAGCCAACACCCCAGTCGTACGGATTTGGTTTTTATGATACAGTATAGGCTACATACATATGTAGTCAAGATTGACCCCGTACGCCTGCTAGATTTTTACATCAGAAGACGATATCAATCTCATTGATTGGTTGAATAAGGATCATTTGCTGACAAAATACAGTGTATATTTCGCTCTTGATGTCATGTGATTGCGGGTCAAGCTCACAGCACAGAGACACTAAATATGCACAAACGCAAGGCTGGATATTTCGAGCAAACTTTTGTAACAATACAAGTAAATTTTTGAGATTGTCAAGGGCATGCTCGTTTAGTGTTGAATGTTTATGCTGCCAGCCCCATGCATAGAGTGGCCCGCAGTTGAAAGTCAATAAATTTGAACTAAAGATGTTATAATGAAGTGTGAAAATTGCAATATATGAAAAAGGTTCACAGTGCAGAACCTACCAAGGTTCTGTTGTGA
>ATSW01010333.1:0-16273 GCA_000444245.1 Botryllus schlosseri
GATCTGCCACTATCCGCCATATTCTTCGAGCTGTTATCATCACCCGCAAATACGCCTATCTTTATTTGTATTCATTGCAATGCCAATGCTACCGAGAGGAAATTATGGAAATATCACAGACCAATCACCTAATGGGAGATTTCACGGTCAAGGTAATATTACGACCTATTGAATATCGGTTCGACCCTAAAGCCCCCTATGGAATGTAGGTTCATTTTTTGAAATTATCCTGCGTGATGAGAGCTTTTCTGCAAAGAATAATTACATAATTAAACAGAAAGTTCTGTGTGACATTGCCACCAATTCCACTCTGGCCTAAAGCGGCGTCATGGCATCTGATTTACCACTAAGCAGAAAATTTAATACAAGTCTAATCTATGAATAGATATGCCAATTCTATGGTCACTGTCAGGGTGTCACTATCTGGTGCCTTAGTGATGGACTGATGGTTACATTACATGCATTTCATCTTTCTTCTTCAGGTGGACGAGAGGTAATCTCACACACCGGCTCACGAAATTCTTCAAGGGTGACAAAAGGCAAAGACCCACCAGGTTGGTCATTGAGTAATGTGTTGTTTTATCTTATTATACCTTCACATGTTCGGCACAATTATGTAAATCCAAGCTTATTATTTTCTTCTTTCTCATTCAGTTCCTTTTCTGATACAAGGGTTGCCACAGTGGACTCCTGAACTGCATTATAGTGTCCTGTGAAATTTGGGCGTCCTAATAGGCTACTTGTGTAACTAGAAAATTTTAAGCTTATCTAAATTAAATTGGAATTAGCTAACAGCTATAAATTTTTTTTTTTTTCAAAATAGAGTAGAATTAGAAATATAGATACTCAGTTATTCCCAAATTAGACTAATATGAGAATTATAGCTGCACAGATTTTTTTTCCAACGTGGATTAGAATTATAGAATTACTCAATTCGCGAAAACTTTGACATTGAATCAAGTTCCGTTAATTAAAATCATAATAGCTCATTCTTATGAGTGTGAGAATAGCAAATGGGTCAGATCATGTCAAGTGATCCAGAAAAATTTCAATTTATGCCCCCACCATCTCAGATTATCATGGAAATTGGTATGCTTAGAAAACTTTTCTTTCTGAATTCAGAAAAACAAATTTTATGAAAATCGGTCAAGTAATACTGAAGATGTGGCCGTTCAAAAATTGCTGTTTTTGTGATCGCTCAAGCGGAAAAAATGTCAGAAATTTACACATGTAATTGAAATCTGCTATATTTTGGTCAAATTAGGGTTGTTGAGAGTGACACTTTCACACTTGTTCATTTACATCCTACTTGATACTTTGCCCCCTTCTTTGACACCTGGGGTTGCATTGTCTGACCTTTAACCCCGCGAATCTGTTAATGTCTTCAAAAATCACTCATGTGTGACGCCATTTTTAATTGCAAATATCTTTTGGCTAAGACGTGGTGTCATCAAGTATAAGGTGTCATTGGAAAGCTCTTGGCAAGGACTTTCAAAATCAAAAATAACATTCCTCGCTAAAGAACCATTACACACCGTAAGAGTGCAATGAAACTAACCTGCAAATAGCATGTTTTAATGAAAAATTCTCACATTGCGTACTTATAGAACAAACCGATTTTCAAATATTGAAGGAATTTTTGCTGCACAGTTTGTGGTGAATACACAAAATACTTNANNNANATANAAGAATTCCAAATTAACACANTGATGAGATACAATATTTTTTGTGTCTACACAATAGATTTGAGTGACAATCAGCACTAAGCATGACAATAAACATCAATGTCCTGTGGGTTTTGTAGTTTTTATATTGTGCAGCGATGATTACTTTTCACACATCAGATACATTTATCTTTTATGATATTTTTCCCAACCTCGATCCACTTTCACTTTTGATTCTTTTGACAGTTCATACTGTCCCCGACTATTGACTAAAGAAGGAACGTCNACTGTGCACAAAATGTGCTGGAATGGTGTCCAACAACAGTCTTTATTTTGTGGCCAGTGAAAAAACAGAGATGGACCTTTACGGTGCATGAAGTTAACCAAAGCATCGTTGTTTAGCTTATCCAACTCTATGACCATGCCAATGTACCACTTTTTGTCATAAACCGCGCATACAAATTGGTTTTGAATAATTTCACTTTGAAGGATGTGTTCTTGGTTTTCAGAGTCTTCATTCAATTCAACTTCCAACGCATAGTGCTCATCTTGGCTGACACGTTTTGCTCCTAGCTTTGTTGATGACAATGGCCTAAAATGATGAAAGGCTCGAGTACCTTTGACTGTGGCTGCGAGCTGAAATCGAGTTTCCAGAAAAGATTTTGTAGCATCCAATTCGTCTTTGAGCAAATTTATAAATTTTATTTTTTGAAGATTTGGCACGCAATAAGACATCATTCCTTCCACATTCAAAATCTGATCATTCAGTGGGCGTCTCAGACTTTCCATTGCTGTAGCTCTTTTGACAGTGCCACCAACTCCATCACATGGCGATTTACCATGGCTGGTGGCAAAAAAGGACCAAGCGGCGTCCACTTTAAAGTCATCATTGTGCTTGCACAAATTGTAAAAAGATTTTCTGTTTTTGTACTGCGCAGCACAACCATCGCTAAAATATTCAATATTGTCCAAATCGGGAATTGTTGCTTTGAGAACTTGAATTGTTTTACGCTGAATCAAATAAACCATGACTGCATCATGCAACAACTCTTCGGATAGAAAACAGAGACTAAAATGCAAAATTTCATTGCTTGCAGACTTGTAGTAGCAAACTACTGGGTGCACAGTGCAACTTCGGTGGGTCCAATGATACCCCTGAGCTTCATCCTGAATGTGGAAAGAGTAATTTTCTGCAAAATCCATTAATACAAGAGCTGTTTGATGATCCATATCTTGTTTACGTTTTTTCAAATATAAAGACTGCGAATGCGAAATGTGATGATGTGGTGCTAAATTCGCAAGCCTTTTCAATAATAATTGAATAAACTCAGTTACTGATAAGGTTTGAGTTATAAGATCAGTTCGGTCAACTGACACCCACTGTTTGAAAGAAATTGGTTCATCCACATCTTCAAATTTTGAGTTGAGTAATTCCTGAACTGGTTCAAATCCGGGACAGTTCGAACAACGCTGCAGCATGCAGTCTCTGTTTTCAATATTGCAGACTGACAATTGAAGCAAATCTTTATAAGTTTCTTCAATGTGGGCAGCATGCAACATAAGAACAACGTTTTGATGTATGGTGCAGACACATACTGCATGTGTTCCAGATGATCCTGCACTAACACACCATTTTGGCCTCAATTCACAAAATTTAGTGAATCCAATCTTCACATGCGGGTTTTGCTGTTTAAACAAGGTATACAATTCTTTCAGAGTACACAAAAGTAGACGTTTTTGTTTATACACCTTCTTTTTAATGCTAACTCGGTCTTTCATCCCTGGCATCAACCTGCTGTGTTCGTTGTTTTCAAAAAACTTCACAACTGTTTCAATTGTTTCATCTGAAAGCATCTTCCCTTTTCGTGGTGGTGGTAAAGAAAAAACTCCATTGTCTTTTCGTTGCTCTTTCGCATGTCTCACTAACCTTTCACTTACTCCAAAAATTTCCGAGATTTTCTTTCTTGGCCAATTTTCTGGAGCCATTGTTAAGACTTGAATTTTTTGAGCTCTTGTTGAATTAGGGCTACTGATTTTTTCTTTCATTTCTGATATGATATTTTCAAAAGCAGCTTCATTTTCATATTCCTCTTTTCCCGTCTCTACTAATTCTTGAATCTCATCAACATGTAAAACCGTGGCAAGCTTTGTTCTAACATTGAGATTCAATTCTTCTAATTTTCTTTTGCCGTATCTGATTTTCCGATTACCAGAAAGAGCATGCAGCTTTAGTGAAGATTCACCAACAGCATGAAGACTCTTATTTAGAGATGATAGTAAGGAATCTGCTTCAAACTGTGATTGTATTTCTTCCAACTCACTTCCACTAGTACTCAATGATGTATCAGGATTGCCTTCAAGCTTTTTTTCCATTTTATATCTGCAATTGTTGCACAGTTTCCTGCCCGGAATTATATTCAAGCTACTGTCGTGGTGCTTAATTCGTTTAAACCAGTTCAAAGAAATGATGCCTAGTTGTTTTTTGATAGGTCTTGTGTGGCCTTCAAATACATCACAGCAGGATTTATATGATGCAGAATAAGTGTCAAGAAATTTATACTTGTGAAACGTGCAAATTGTACCAGTAGTCAGAAGATCAGCACCGGTACTAGTATTGATGTTGCATTCTGCTCCAACCCGGATTTTCAGAAGCTCTCGTTCTTCATCATTTAGATCATCCAGTGACACTAATTTTTGCTTTTGATATCGGTAGGCCTTTATGTGACAAACAGCTTCCAAAACAGAGCCTATACTACAAGTATCCATACTACAAACATAAGTCTTAATCCAATACCATGCAGCCTGTAAAAGTAAAATTGTAATAACATTTCAAAATACAAATATTTTTTCAACACTTTTTTACAACAAATTTTTCTAATATAATGATTCTTTAGCGAGGAAAGTTATTGTTGATTTTGAAAGTCCTTGTCAAGAGCTTTCCAATGACACCTAACACTTGATGACATCACCTCTCAGCCAAAAGATATTTGCAATTAAATATGACGTCACACATGAGTGATTTTTGAAGACATTAACAGATTCACGGGGTTAAAGGTCAGACTATGCAACCCCAGGTGTCAAAGAAGGGGGCAAAGTATCAAGTAGGATGTAAATGACCAAGTGTGGAAGTTTCACCCTCAACAACCTCAATTTGACCAAAATATAGCAAATTTCAATTACATGTGTAAATTTCGGACATTTTTTCCGCTTGAGCGATCACAAAAACTGCAATTTTTGAATGGCCACATCTTCGGTTGTGCTCGACCGATTTTCACAAAATTTGTTTTTCTGAAATCAGAAAACAAAGCTCTGTAATCATGCCAATTTTCATGTCGGCTCGAGATGGTGGGGGATATGGCTTGGATCACTTGACATGATCTGACCCACTGTTAACGACTTAGATCACAGTGGCTTGAGATGACAAGTTTGTTAGCTGCTGCCCTGCGGAAGCTTCCAAACGAATGAAAACAGCTGTAGTAATATCAAACCCGTTATACTAAGACCGGGCATTTATGTTTGATATCGTGTGGCAAGATTCAGTTAGACATAACAATACAAGACATTAGCTGGATTTCATGGCTGTTGACATTGCTTCACAACTATATGTAGCCAAGTTGTCGTGGCACACAATTAAAAATTTGTAGATGAATACGGTACAGTTCTGACATGATTATTAATGCATGGGCGTAAAGTTTGAAATTATGTCTGATTGATTTTGGTACTGTTGGCTGCTATAGATCGCGATCGTGTCGAAATATATCGATATCTTGACAATACCCTTGGTATAAAAATACCGTCTTTTAATATGGATGATACGATGAAGTATTGTAATTGTATATTATGCAGACAATACCATGCATTGATGTATGGATTTCGGCATGTACACATGGGTAATTGCCGTTACGCTGGTAATCATATAGCAGTCCTTGATCGAATGCCGATATTTGTTCTTTTACATTGATTTCCATGACAGTAGCGAAATGCCATGCGGTATGCAATGTTAGGAGTCGGGCAGTCAGCTCCTGTACGCTGATTAGATTCACTGAGTGTAAATTGAATGTGCTATTCGTTGTTCACATGCACCTGTATCTAAAGCAAATTTTATGAAGTAGTCATTCTGAAATATGAAGTCATCATGTAGCCAGACCTCTGCTGCTTTTCTAGCTAAAGTATATAACTTAATTTATTTCAGAGCTTAGGGAGATAGCGTTTCTTCAGTCTACGATGAATAAATCCTTGTCCGGCTCAATTGGGATATTAACATCGCAAAAAAAGACACTTCATGTACGCGCACTGTTTGATTATGATTCTTCGCGAGATTCTGGATTACCCGGAAAAGGTATGTTGCGCTAGTGTTGGGGTCGGTAAGATGTGCGGTATGTTTATTGTAAAGGTTATCCAGTAGCCTAACTCACTTTATATTGCTGTGTTCCGTCCTGTTAGATTATGTTGAGCAGTCGGCGGTATGAACGGGAAGTAATCATCATTCGTTTCAACCTCGTGTGCGTGCTACTAAAATTGTTCTGCTACGGCCAAAAACTGGTGTCAATGTACTGCCAAGGAATCGGGATTGATATTTTACGACGTCCTAATGATGATGCATACTCGTGCCGAGTACGTTGCCTACCATTTACCTGAATTATGGAACACACATGTTTGAATCCGCTTCATTATTTGCTCTTGAGCCGAACTTAAGTTGATACATTTATTCCCATTGAAAGTTACATACAGGAAATTCCGTGACGTTATTGCGAATTCGCTCCTAATCTCTGCATAGAAATTTACATCAAAGTGGTTGGAATTGATGTTGTCTCATATTTCGCTCATCGCTTGTATTTACGATTGCTTATGACTCGGAATGATTTAATTTGATACAAGTTATGTATCTGTATTCTTTTAGGATTATCGTTTCAACTCGGAGACATCCTCCATGTCACAAACGCAAGCGACGACGAGTGGTGGCAAGCCAGGAGGGTGGTATGTTACCTAAAATTGCATTAATTTCTTTTGATGTGCTAGCGGGTAGCTACTCTTAAGATCTATTTGCGGGCTCTGTGTTTGTCATACCGTTTTATCTAATTTCAATATCTGACGCTGTTATCTTCCTACACCTACACGCGGCAATCGATAGGCAACTGGTTTATGTGGGATGTTCCGGAACGAATCCACTTGGTGGACTCGGTTCTCTTAACTATCAATTGCTCATAGTTGAATCATGGTAAGCATATAAAGTATTGCATGCATTCCTGTTTTAAAGGAAAGCGGCAATGACTCTATGGAATTTGGGGTGATTCCATCAAAATCACGAGTGGAAAGAAAAGAACGTGCCAGATTGAAACAAGTCAAGTTCACGCCAAATTATCCACCGATGGAAGTCAGGGTAAAATTGCAATTCCTTTTAATACTAACCTTATCTGACCGGGCCGTAGGCTAGTCTTCATCTGCATTTTCCTTCATAGGATGCTACCAACGTGAGACGAAAAAAAAGCTTGCTATTCAGTCGGAAGTTTCCGTTTTACAAAAGCCGGGAGAATCTGGACGATGTCAGCGATACCGAAAGTAAGTTCTTTATGGTTATGCGATAGGGTGCATTTGCGTTATGGTTAGTGAATTGTTCCATCTTAGAAGTCTGCGTGTGTTGATGTTCCTAAGACATTGGCATCTTTCCGTGGTTTTCCCTGGCTGACCACAACATCACTCTAGTCCAGAAACTTGATAGCGGCTCTTTCGATAATTCACTCGACTAGAGATACCAACTGCAAGCAGACGCGTAGCCAGCCGAAAAATAAGTACGGGGTTTTAAAATAATAAAGCGGGGTTTCGATATTTTTCGATTTCACTAATATAGCATCAATTCATCATGGTTAAGTACATGCGTAAATGACGATTATACAATCTCCTCGTGTTGACGATTATACGCGCATGATAAGCTTGTCGACGAGTCCGGAAGTGCTGTTAATTAGCGACTCCCTGATCTGTTGTGAACAAATAAATACGCATCTTACGTAGCCTCAGCGACGATTTGCGCAAGTCAAAATGCCCGAGTTTTTATGGAATATGTGCTATAATGACGTCGATTGCAGGTGCTTCAAACCTGTCCTCTTTTATAACTCAAACCTTGACACACATCTTCCGATGGTTATGTTCAAGTATTAGCGGAAATCACTTCCGCTTATACTCACATGTCGAACATGTTTGCGAACAATCGATGTCATTCAGTTTCGCGAAGTCACTCCTTAATCACGATCGCTAATCAGCATACACTTAACGGCACTGTCTCCAAGCCATCGAGAGATAGGAGCCAAACCATGCTAGGCCCAAGACGCGATAGTTAGACTATAGGCTAGCGATGCAGTTAGGCTAGCGATGATATATCTTTCGTATTAGGCCTGTTGCAGATGCGATTGTGTAGGCCAGCGATGATATCGTGCACACCACGCAAAGCAGATGCATGATTGTGCAGGCCATCGATGCTATAGTGCAGTGCTCTTCAACCTTTTTCGACGTGGTACACCCTTTTAACGTTTGCTCAAAACTCGTACACCCCTGTTCATTAGAGGTCTTCAAAATGACTTTTTTTCTCAAATCGTACTGGCTACTTGATAAAACTGTTAGGTTACCTAACTTAAGCCTACACACCAAATTTGGTTCAATTCCAACCAGCAGCCGCATTGCTACAGGAGACGAAGGTTTCTATTTATAACGAAAAATTTGAAATTTTTCAGTTCACCCCATGAAAGTATTAGGATGTCTATAAAAACGATGTTCTTCAAATTTGGTTCAATTCCAAACATTAGAAGCGGAGTTATTGCCGTCAAAAATTTGGATTTGCATAAAACAGTGTTTGGTCACATAGTCTATTCGCAGCCAGTTAGGCCGCCCGCCACGCAAATTAGAATTTATTTCGTGTCAGCCCGAAAAATGCATGACATTACGAACGATAATCAACCTAAATGTAACAGTATTGGGGTGAGAGTAGGTAAAGGTACTGCTGCAGAAGCGGTAATTCAGATCAGCGATGATAGCAGGCGCACCAGCCTACTGCGTATCAGGCCTGCCCCACACCACATACAGTCGATAGTAGCACATGGGCTGCAAGAGATGTCAGTAACCTCAGATCGTATGCCGCTATACACAGTCTATTGTCGCTAATTTGCATCACTAATAACAAAATACTAAATTGCAAATGTATGGCGCAATATTGGACATAAAATCGGCATTTTAAAACAAAAGGTTTTCGATTTCAACATGGAAGCTGTTTCGACCCTGGCTGGCTACGTCACTTCATTTATGTGCATTGCGGTATTTATTAACGTCGGGTAGGAAGTACCGATTCAAGAAGTCTGAGCTATCGCGGCGGTTTCCTCAAAAATCACTAAAAGACAAATGACTAGCTGAACACATGTTTGTTAACTGCATGCTTTCCAACACCAAACGGAGCCATTGGTCTATTGCCGACGGCTAAATGAATAGGAGAAATATTGGCTTATGACATCACAATCAAGCGGTGTACAGTAATACACTTGAGATAACATCGTACCATATTGCTCATTAACCTGTGCGTCAACCTGTACTGACCCATAAACCTGCCTTTGTGATAGCTAGCCATCAGCTCATAGTAATTCGGATCTGGTACACCCCTGTACACCCCATCCGAGTGGTACACCCTTTGCAAATTCTGGTACACCCTAGGGTGTACGACCACCCCGGTTGAAGAGCACTGGTCTAGTCTACATGTATTTAGTCAAGTATTCAAGGACTAAGACTTGCAGTCGTTCTTAATCATTTGTTCGACCCAAACTGCTATAAGCTACACTACAAATATTTTCAATTTTGTCAAGTGGGAAGCATCGTTTGGTTACATTTACATCAATTTTATAATTTTACAAAACCAGCCGATGCATGCGCTCTGCCACAGTATCATGGTATAAATCCAAAAGATGCATCAATTTTGACTGCATCGCGAAAGTGCATATTGCGATTTTCTTCCTCTATGCAACTGAATTGTAATTTGCAAGTAATGTATTATTTTATCGATATCAGGGATGGCCGATTTTTCGGCCGAAGAGTCACATGAGATTTACGAATCATTGCGCGGGCATCTGGAATGTTAATAACCTTTTCTTAGCCATCCATAGGAGTTAACCGAATTAGGTAACATTGCAAACAAGACTTATATAACTACGCTCTAAAATTGATAACAATTATGTCATGAAACTGTGCAATGTGTAGACATGCCCTGGTAGAACAGGGAAGCGCGAAATTTTTTCCAAAGTAATGACTGAATTCTATTATTAAATTTGTTACTAACATATATTGTGGGTCGCATCTATATGTATACCACTGGGCTCATTTGGCAAGGACAGAATTATTCAACGTTAGACATAGCAATATCGACAATTTCGGTGGATATCCCTCTATCATTTTGTGCAAATATTTCGTCGTCGACGATCTCGCTGCGATTGCACAAGCTAAACCGCATGTTGGACGACAGGTTATCTACTAATTGCGAATATGGTTAGACTCACTTCTGTAAATAACATGTATTTATAAATTTCAGAACGGGGCTACAATACTGAATGCAAGAAATCGAGTGACAATAAATCATGCAAAGTGCCGAGAAAAATTTCTAGTCAAATAAATCTGATACGAAATATTCTACTTTATGGTCATATACGAAGATGTGCGATAAATGTGGCTGGTTCCCAGATACGCCAATGCATCAGAGCTGATGTGTTAGTCATCATCATATTTCGCGGTCAGGCGAATCAAGATTTGGTTGGCCTTGCAATTTTACCTGATATATAAATAATTTCGAGAATTACCTCGCAGACCACAGAAAACCTTCTCACGGGCCACATTTGGCCTGCGTGACACGGGTTGGCCGCATCTGATCTGTATGATTATTAATAACAGTGATTGGTGGTGCATAAAAATTCTATTGAAAATCTTTCGAAAGCAATTGTTTTCATGATTGAGAAGTTGGAGTCGGAGTCAAAGTCAGGGTCATTTTCACAAACTCCGACTCCAGTCAGTATTTTTCCCCCGACTCCTACTCCGAATTAAGCCATTATGGTTTTCCCGACTCCGACTCCATCAAGCGAAAATTAGCCAAACTTCGACTCCGACTCCACCGACTCCGACTCCACAGCCCTGGTATTTAGGTATATGTAGGTAGATATTTATGTTCCGAGCATCTTAAGTCGTGAGCTAGCGTTTATGATCTATTGATATCAGCGTAAAATCTACCAGCGAATGCGCCTTCATGACTGTGATCTCATGTCATATGTAGACATATTATAGTATATTGATGATAATGCCATAAATTTCTACAACATTACAAGAAGAGGAAGGGAATAACCAAGCAATGCCACAACTACATCAAAAGCACTTCGATTTTGTCTAAGTAAATACATTTAAGAAATACGTTCACACAGGGGAAAGGAGTGGGAAACTTTTGTTAGTCAATCGCAAGCGATAATTTCGAAAATTGCAAGATGCATCTCTGCATTTGACGACGAATCACGACTGGCGCCATAAATGACTCTAATTTTCAAAATTATAGTCTGTTTCCAGAGACAAAGACGATACATCAACCGCTTTTTGCCAATGTCACCCCTAAAATTGATACAATTCCAGCCAAATACTGCCTTTCATGCAAAATGGTATGTACAAAGTACTTGATCTCAAAGTATCGAAAAAGCAGTAGAGATATCGCCTAAAGCATCCCCTTTTATAAATTAGTACAGGTATAGGCAGACAACATACTGCGTGAGCATGAACATACTGCGAATTAGAAGTAGCACTTCGTTACTGATCATAAACTTAACAATAATTCAACATCTGTGGAATTAAACATTCCCTTCCTTGTCTGATTGGTGCACAACAAGGAAGATCAAAATTCAAAGTCTTACATCCCAGAGCTGCATCAGAAAAATGAAAGGCCACGTAGCACACTGATATGATCAACTTCACAGTATTCGTTATGACTCTATTGTGACCCCGGTTGTGCTGTAGATGAAGCAACGTAACTTTTAATCTTTTCATAAACCTCCTCAGCTACCTTCGGAGCGATATCTTGACCAGCTTGAAACGCGACTGGCTTACCGTCGCACAATAGGTCGATGACTTGCCTGTTTCACAAACATTAAACAAACCATTAGTCTTTCATTGTATCGACAACATCCAATTCATATAAATCAATTATCCCTAACTGTTTTTTCAGTACGACACCATGAGCAACGAACCAGGTAACAAACTCGACCCTTTCGTCACCGACCACTTTATTATTTAAGCAATGATTAAATTCAAATCGCAGCTGATTCCATATGCGAGCTATGATTCTAATCGAATCAGGTATATCCAATTTCATTCAATATCATAAGTATTTCAATCTACTGCGATATGAAGCTGCCTGCTGACTGAAATGAAACTTCAGCGGAACATATTTAATCGAATTCAAATTTCGATCCTGGACGAAACGCCGATGCAGCATTTCAGAACTATTGGTAAAGACGTGAGTGGCAGACATATTATAATGAAACCATGGGAAGTACCGTCAAACTTTCGAAATCGGAAAATGGCTGCGGGAAGTAACGCGATGAATAACCGCACTCTAAAAACTGGGCCCACCTTTTAAGGTGTTTCAAAAAAAACCTTAAAAAGAGGGGGGAAATTTTCGACCTTTTTTACCTGGTGGTTATTTTCCCACCTCCACTTGAGGTGGGTGATTTCACACCTCTATCCGGATACCGGATATCCGATACCAACCCATCCTATTCCTATCCTCATGAAATACGCAGAACAGCCTTATATAATGCCTCACATGTTAACATGACATTCGATTTATTAGCAACAATTCAATTATGCCAATACACCAGGAGAGACAGAACGAAAAGATGTACAGATTGTACACAACGAGATGGAACGAAAAGATTGAAGGTGAAGGTGTGGAGACAAGTCTTTGAAATGATTTCAATGAAATCAACACACCCAACCCAGAGAAATGCATGCACCAAAAGATCTCATATTTGGTACTGCATTTCACGGAGTTTGTTTTTCACAGTATCTGTAATGAGTACACCAGGCAAACATTCCAGAATAACTGACAAGAAAGTCAGAGTATTTTTAATTTTGGAGGAAAATTCCATATCAAAGATCCAGTGAATTGACATCATTACTGCCAATGCCTCATGAAAGCTATGGATGTTCATCACCTGCGCCCCATCAAAACAGACTTTCCACTCCTCCTTCGCAGTATTGAAGCACATGACGGGATATCCAGACTTGGGTGTCTGTTAGTAAGCGAAAAAGAAACAGGTCAATACTCACACACTTTCTCGATCAGTTTTCAGTCACCATATCTATATTTAGTGTATAGCAATGCCGATTTGGCAGAGACTCCGGTAATAAAATTATAATCTCATTGCTGAAATTTTTTCAAATATAATTCTGCTTCAAGTTCTTTTCCGAATCAAATTTGGCAAACATTGTGTGACCCTATTCGACTAGATTAGTTGTTGAAATTGTCCGCATTAGTAACATTGACGAATATTCATACCTTCTCATCAACCAGTAAAAAACTGGGAAATTCTTCATTGAATATGGTAGGTAAAGCAGCCATCCAGCCAAAATCTTGAGATTCTGTACAAAATCAAGTGAAGAGGTCACTGACCACAAACTCATTAATATATGTTTCAAGGTGAACAGCTTCACTAATTTACGAGTGCTGTAAGGCGGAATAGGTATATATATATACCTCGTGGCAACTTCGAAATTGGCTCGCGGTTCAATTTACTATCCTTATACGAATAAAGCCGTTATAAATGTATTACTAAGTATAGGCCTACGTGACGGGACTTTGCAGAAAGACATATTGTCACACTCGTTCACGTGACTTACTATAGCAATTCACGGCTGGTACAAAAATATTACGCAGGTTACATTGCAACAAATTATGTCTGACAGTAGAAAGAAAAGACGTACTCGTCAAGATTTTGATGTTTTGTGGGACTTTCTCTGGACGGATATCGAAAATGAAACGGGTGCTGTTCGACATGTTCAAAATCTTTCTCCTCAGATCAACTCTGCAACAATCATCGCATCCCTCCTTGTGGCAAATCAATTTCAATTCTTCATGGACCTGAAAAAATCAGCCAATGGATATTAGATAATTGAACGTTTGAGATTATGATGCAATGTGTTATACCCAGCGCGCATCCTGAAAGATCGGATATTCTTCTAGCACCTGTCTTGTCAACATGCCAGACTTGAGGTCTTTTCTTCGGGATTTAAACGTACGCTTCATTCGATCAATCATTTTTGTAGCATCAGGATTCTTTTTAGTAAATTGCTCTTTCATAAAATTTTTATGAGCAAGGTTGGTGCCGTTGTCTTCAAATGAATAAGGCGAAAGAAACTGCAAAGAATTCAATTAAAGAAATATGCATTGAGTCAAAAATCTCGCTAATAATTACCTCAAAATCAACGCGTGGTACTTTACATCTAGTNACAGTTGCTTTGTCGTCATNCACAACGCAGGCNTTCCTCTTTTTGGNACCATGTTTAATTCTCATTCGCACAACATCTGCTTCTTTGGAATCGCGACGCCATTCTTTAAATTTTGATTTTAGCGGATTTTTCCACGATGCCTGAAGTGCATCGTTTCGAGAATAAAGTCACAAAAATCTCATCCATACAGCAATAACTCACATAACGGCATCCATCCTTGAATAATATCCTGTCTTGCAACACAGGATACTTACTGACCATGGCTGAAAGAGCTTTGTTATATTGGAATGCAGATAGATACCTGCTTGAAATAAATGGGTAATATATTGCTAGAAGGAAAATTCTTTTCGTAAAATGCTTTGAGCAATACCTGCCATATCTCCGCAAGTCTTTGAAAAGACAGGTGAGAATATCTCTACGAAGTTTTCTATCAATATGAAACTCCGTCAGCTGTTGATACGATTCCAAAGCATGTTCAAGCTTTTTGGGTAACGAAAATGTGTATTCAGTCGGCCACTTCAGTTTTGCCTCCCCGTCACTTACGGTAGGTTTGATGAGCGGTGTGTTGGTAGCTGGTGGCTTCATTACATCTTAATAAAAGAATCAAACAGCTTTACTATACACGCTGAAGTGCGATATAGTGCATANATATATCGAGCAAGTNAGAGCTATGCTATGGATCAGTGGTTCCCAACCTTTTTCAACCCATCGCCCTCTTTTCAAGGTCAACACCAATCATCGCCCCCCTAATTTTGTGTACCAATTGGGCATACAAACTGTAATCACCGGCGGGTTGACTAAAAAAAGGTCAGCCGTTTTGACGCGTCACCGCCCCCTTCGCTATTCCCCCCCATGCTATCCCGTAAATGCCGAGCGACAAGCGGGGAATCCACAGATTACAGATTTCCTAAATTGGCAGGACTCAATACAAAAAAGGGAGGGTTTTCGACCCCTCAGGCTACTGTAGTCGCATGTATTTTTGTGTGCGACAGTTACTGGGACAAATTGTGGAGCTATATTACAATTATAATACTACTCGAGTAGTTGACATAGGCGGCATTGACAAAATAGATACACCCATACATTACTATACACACCACAACTATTGTTTCCAATGTCACTGGATGAAAGATTGGCGCCAACACCGCTATCCGATTGCACCGCACTGAAACGATCGGAATCAGAATCTGCGTTTTCCCTTGAGCATCGACGATCTTAAAAGATGCGTATTGCTAGTATAACATAAGAACCTACAATATTGGCCAAATATACAAACCGCTGTTCGATTGCGCCGCACTGAAACGATCGAAATCAGAATCTGCGCTTTCCCTTGAGCATCGACGATCTTAAAAGATGCGTGTTGCTAATATCCCAAGGAGAATATTGGTTGATTATACAAACCACTATCCGATGAACTGATGCGATGGGAATCTGTTTTTTTCTTGTCAGCATAGTCACCGAGGGGCGGCAGCATTATCAAAGGGGTCTCAACATGAAGTTGTGGAATGTGTTCTGTAATTAATAAAGTGGCATAGATTATTTAGTCTACGTCCAACTTTCAATTTGGCTTAAGGCAAATTCACGGTAATGTTTGACTGGCCTTGCCGGGCAATAAATTGGATAAAACAGGTATCAATAGCGAGCTGCCGCTGTACTGATGCCAAAATATAAATTTTATTCCGCTCATGGTCTTGGAACCCTCAGAATCACCCACAAGTTTTTCAATGGCATAGAGACGCAACAATGATGTCTGACGAAAAGATAGCGTAGCTCAGAAACAAATGAGTGGCTGCGTTATGAGAGTGCTCAGCTGGCTTCGCGGCAATTTCACTGCTGTTTACTCATGACGAATGTCGTAGGGCCCGATCGGACATTGAATCGACTTTTCAATAGAACAGGGCTAAGAACTAGAACTACTGAATTTTCAAACTCCCCAACTAGAGCTGGAGCTACCAGTATTGGAAGATTAAATTACCCTGCAGGCATAGGCGCCGACTTACGAGGTTACGAGGTGGCGCAGCCACCTCGTGACCATATTTACGAGGTGGCGGCCACCTCGTACAAAATGCCCAAACGTCCAAGTGATTTGTGACCAATAA
>ATSW01010334.1:0-12474 GCA_000444245.1 Botryllus schlosseri
GTCTGTTATATCATTAAAATATGTTGTAGTCAACCAAATGTAGCAGCTAAAACTTTCGTGAGACTCCCTCGCAAATTGTCATGTTTTCATTACTCTGTGGGTTCCCCGGTAGCATTTGGATTGTGGTGCTCAGATTGAAAGGACCATTTGCTACGCCCATGTCGCCCATCCAGCGCGGCTATTGACAATGGACACATACTCAAAGTAGTTTCGGCCAAGGCCTTCTTTTGATAGCACACTTTGTGGAGTAGCATGTTGGCCGAAACATGCATATGTCTTTTGGTGTGTCGTGGCGCGGTAATAATGACCGGCACCGAAATACTTATTCCTATAAATTATGCATTCTTTTTTTCTTGAGGAAGAGACGTATGCATTACAGAATCAAGTTATTTAGAGACATTAAATCACGAAGCTCTAAGAAAATTTTCCAAGTTAATCAAATCTCTCGAAAATATCCTATAATTTATATTGATCCACGAAATACGTTTGAGCCCCCTTCGGGCTCTCTTCCCACCCTATTAGGGAGTTTGGGTACGGCAATTTCGGACCTGGCAAGAATGCAAATCGGTGGGTGCGATAAATCGTTCCCTATAAAGTGGGACATTAGATGGCGTATGACGTAACAAGCAAATGACGTATCTGTAAAGGAAGTTGTTATCTCATTACGCCTATTCATCGCAATCCTGATATTGTCTTCCAATATATCTTGGAAGATTAGTTCTAAGAAGCAAACTAAATGTAATCTCGTGTAATCGTGATTACTTTTGCAATGTAATCGTAATCGACTACTTCCTGATTTTGCTGTAATCGTAATCGTAATCGTAATCGCGTGATTCAGAAGTAATCGTAATCGCAATCGATTACATTCATGAAGTAATCACCCCATATCTGGATTGGAGTAGAGTCGGATATTCGAGAATCTCTGATCATGACGCCGGAGCGGTATGAAATGATTGTAAAGTTCAAATATGTACCATTCATACGTCCACAAGGAGCATGATGCCTGTTCCAAATCGCATTGAACTTATTTTTGTATTTTCCGAGCCATGCCTACTTCATTAGTTTATTGCACTTGTGAAAATGCTGTGGGTTGATCTAAACTTCAGATATGTTATTTCCGCTAACGTGTGTAGCTTTGAAACAAGTCTTATGATGCAAGACCACGAATCAGGGTTTCAGCGCTACCGCAGTAGAAAATAATAATACTCGATTGAGATTTTAAAGTCTGATTTGTTAGGCCGTAGGTGTAACCACAAGACTTACACAAACCACTAAGCTATATAGTTGGTTGACGGCAAAATAACTACTGTTTTTAGTGGTTCTAGTAATAATTTGGGATTTTGAACAGTGATTAGTTCGAGCTCTAGTCCTAGTTGCGCATATTGAAAATATGGTAGTTTGCAATAGTCTGGTAAGCACCCAGCTACGGTGACTGTTGGCTATAAGATAACTTGATATAAGGTTGAAATGCTTTGAGCTGCAACGAATTTGATTTGAAATCGATTCATCTTCAGGACATGCCACCACCTTGAGCCGCAGCGCCAACGTGCGTTTATACATAATACTAACAGCATTCAATTCTCTATATTTTTCCAATCCAGATTCCTCGGTCATAAAAGCATCAACGGGCGACATATGGCGTATGACGCACAAAGAAAACACGTTTCCTTGAATTCGGAACGGCTGCTCAAATCTATAGCTTGTTTACCTGTGAACTCATTTCCAGCGATTGAAACTCGTTAATGATCAGCTCCAAATTTTCCATGGCTGCCATCACCGAAGGACTGACGGCAGACTGATCCATGAGTCCCGGTTGTGCGGCCCCACCTGCTTTGTAAAATAGAGCTTTGGCATGGTATAGCGATAATTTACAACAGATTTACAACCTATCAATTCAGTTCAAATTATTGCTAGAAATTTCATGATTTCAATACACCACAACACTGCGATACAATCAAGGATAGGAAGGTGTCGAAACGACTNGGAGTGGTCTTCGAAATCAGACACGACCTGGCCTAGTCGATATAAAAAAAAAGGCATGCACACTGAATAAAAAGTAAAGGAGGATATTATAAAAAGACAGATGACAAAAAAGGTGGCATGTGCCGTAAGGGGATATCGGTATGTTAGGTCGTGTCCCTGTAAACTAGAATGCTAACTAGTATTGATTCAGTAGAAATTGTTTGTATTTCGACTTGAGTGTGGACAACTAGAAAAAAATTCCGTTTCCACAAATTAGATTAGAAATAGAATGATAGGAACCGCTTTTTTTTTCAGATTAGAATAGAATTACTGAATTGGTAAAAACTTGGAAAATGAATTCAATTGCCGAATGACTAAAAAAATACAACAAAAATAAAGTTCAGTTCGTGTCAAATCCGAGTTTATTGTCCGAAGAACGATGATGGCAAATGTCTGTGCAGGCTTTGCTGGTTTCACACTATACGGTTCTCCCGCAGTATTTCNAGGAAAACTTGAAATTATACNAGAATNAAAATGAGATAATAGAAACCATTTCACAAAATAGATTACCGACATTTTGCTNAATTAGTCTATTCANTCAACTAGAATAATCTAATAAATTATTTAGTNAGNATCTAACGTAAACTANCTANATTGGTAGTTNGTACAAGTCAGATGCTTACACCATGTNCTTTGGTAAGAGGGANNAGTATTGCTCGACAAGAATCAGTCGAAATTCCTACAATAACTATTAGCGAATATGATACAGAATTATATATATAAATTCTACGTAAGCCTACATACCTCCCTACGTTCCTACGTGCAAGCGGCATTAGGAATAAAATAATGTGTTTGATTTAGACCGCGGTGAAACTTTGAGGTGGGTTTTTTGTTTTGTGTACCACGAATGTATATTCACACGCGTATATCACGTGTGGCACTAGGGCGCGAATACACACTCTATTCGCTAAAAGTGTAGGCTCAGACGCTACGCAACATACCTGCGTTTTCGGAGTTGAAAGTCGCCATCATCGAGTTGATCTGTTCGCGTTCGACCTCGACCATTTTCAACGCGTGCCTGATCGCGTTTTTTATTCCGTCAGTGGTCGCTAGTCCCTTGCGCAACAGCTCCTCTTTTTGCTGGATGTTTTTCATCCGCTTCATCTGCGGGAAGAGGATTATTGCAGTGGGTAATGACTGCATAGCGCTCACNGCTTATTAACGGAGTATCTCNNGATTCATTGAGATAAGCCCCTATCATCCAGNTCGANTAAATTCCGAGCAAACGGGTATTCAGTTCTTTGAACTAAATTCCTGGGCTGCTTATGCGGACGATTATATCAAGTTCAAAGCTCAGTATGCGCAATCTGTTGTGAAGTCNTCGTCACGTTTTATCGCTGTCATATCCAAAGGGCCTTCAAGGCGGTGCTTGACAATTAAGNTATTCAATAAACAACATGCCACGACAACAGCGGTGTTTCTATTAAACCAGAATTTCAGCAACGGATCCGAAGACTTGGGCACTATTCTGACGGCGAAACGGCCTTTTAATTGGTGCGGATACTAACAAATATCTCGAATATTCTCGNGCCATGCCGAATGTTANGGCNTANCTATATATGAACGTGAGAGTCCAACATTTATNTGAAGAAAATTCATTTCTAGCATTGAGTATCAANGTNNACACGCCTATAAAAAGGANCTAACTTTAAACTTTAAAAGACGCCCAATCAGATGGACTTAAATGATGAAACCATTGCATTTTACTATTNGAGCGTAGGGNTTCGGTTACAACTGTTCCNCATAAGNATTAACGGAGGAAATTCGATTGGAAAACAAAACCTAAANAATCACGAGATATACAAAACAATTGTNGAATGACCATGAATCCTGTTGAACTACTCATGTTCATCAGTTTGAAAACATTTACTTTNGAGGTGGCAGAGCAGATGACATCATTCATTCTGGAGGATGCACAAAGCATCGCACTAAACTATATATNGATATTTCCAAATGTATTCCACCCCAAGCTTTTCGACTGACTCTCGTCAGGAAAGAACGCCCGTACATGCTTCCAACCAAATGCGAAATATGCAGCAAAGTGAAAGTACAATTTTTGCGTGCTAGTATTGATATTATTGGCGAATGCATGCCCACTGTACAGGGCCAGTGGTCCTTGATTTGATTTGGATTTGAGAAATACAAGGTTTTCAAAATTCAGGCTATATCCCACTCTTTACAATTTCTACCAAACGGATCGGGATACAGTCACGGAAATACAAAGTTTCATGGGCTTTCCGGATGAATTTGAGTCATTGGGGTTGTGAATTTGTCATTTTCAAAATAAAAAACTGAGCAATATTCGAAAGGAATAATAAAATAATTCATATTCGAGGAATCAGGATGCATATAAACATACGCTCTACTGATTCGCAAAAGCTTTCAACCNCACGTGTTACGTAACCCCACGACCCTATAGTCGAAAATATTCTCAAATCTAATTATTACGACGGCATGCGAATCGGCTTCATGAAGCCAAACAGTTACGATACTTGTTCCGGATCGAGACGATTTCGAGAAAAGCACATCAAAAGGCGCCGAATGCATGATTCGAACCGCACGGAATTTAGTTCAAAAGCGCGACTTCACGCACCTGCACACGGACTCGCAGGTAATCCAAACAGACTGAACTCACCAGAGGCGTGTCGAACGCAGCTACCGTTGTATTCCATCGGGGACTCCGTCTTTTTGGATTAGTGTTGCGCCGCNGGGCCATTTCAGAGCTAAAATCTCCATGATATACGCAATCGCCATTCGGGAATGCTGTAGTATCGTAGCAGCCGTTCGTGGATGGTGTCACCTTTCTACAACGTGAAATCGTCACGCATTATATTTTACTGCATGGATTAATCAGATGAAATCAGTAACGANTNAAGTCGACTCTTCAGGTGTGTAAAATTAGGTGCGCCAAATTAGTTTTGCTCAAGACTGATTCCACTTATTATTGAAAACTTTTTNGGGAGGCGTAAANCCGTAAGTCTACTGATGTTTTACAATCGGGATTTTNAAAGACAAAANGTGTTTTGACATAACTTTGTAACACTTGTATGGGTAAAATTGTCATAGAAACTGCGTGGAAAAGGTCCTGTACCGCGGTAANTTATATATATATTTGAAGATTGCACCTGTTTAGTTTTATAAGTCGTTTTGGGTAGCTAAGAAGATGCGTACCGCAATTTCGAAAATATACAGTATACNGTAGGCCTATACACCANCGGCTTACTGTTAAAACCACGTGATACCTCGACCAAATCAACTATTTGAAAGTACGTTTCGGACCTTCATTTTCGTCTTCCACTCAACTNAAGTAGAAATTGCAGCGTTACTTAATCTACTTATACGGAAATACGGAAGTGCCTATGCTTACTACTTTGACAGNCTCTGGGATATCTGAAGCGCGTCCCGGGTATCATCGTTTGGACTGATNAACTACAATCATCATAATAAGCCAAACCACTCACTTTCAATATCCACAACTANAACTAGAACTACTCACTTCTCAAAATCCGCAACTAGAACNAGAACTACTCAATTTCAAAATCTGCAACTAGAACTGGAACTACTCAATCTGGACCTAGAACTACTAAAAGAAGTTAGTTAGTTGGCCGTCAACTAACTAAATGAGCGAGCGTACTCTGTACAAGACTGGCGTGAAAGCTGCANTGTCTTTTTAAGCAATTGCTAATAATGATGACATATTTACATTCACAGATATAATAATCCCACCTCGCCGCTTTTTCAACAGGCACATCGGGCGGCGATTGATTCGCCACGCTGCGGTCGGGCTTGTCTCCATGACGACGGGAGTCGGAGGATTTGAACATGTTCATAACCTTCGAAACAGCCCGTTTCCGGTGNTGAGGATCAGGTATCTTGCTGTCCCTAAATCAAATAACTTCTGAGATCATGCTTAACAGTACATCGACTAGGGCTTGGCAATATCGTGTATCTCAGTGATTCGACTCGGAATCAAGTATTAATGTAGAGTAGAGTTTTCAAGTATCACTCATTATACGACAGTATGTAAATATAGTTCAAATATAAACATTGTTTGCCACCACAATGAATACAATGCCAGTTCTACTATATTGACCATGCCTATCTCATTGCACGTCGTGAATCACTACTACACAGATATGTCATTTCCACCAACGTGNGTAGCATAGCTNTACATGTTTCGTGCAGTGTGATACGGTCAATCAAGGTTTACAGTCTTCCACAGTGGAAAATAGCACTTCAAGGAAAACTATATCTCTCGTTGATAAATTAGCTTANNGGCAAGGAGCATATAACAATATTNCTAGAATCATTGTGCCCAACTCGAATTGCAAGCATGTATATCTATACCTCTGCTCATGTGTGTCGTCGATTTGACAAGCCGTTTCGCATGCTCTCAAGTTTTCAGTTGACAAAGTGTGCTGCTTTTTCGTTTTAGACGACTTGGACATAAACCGCGGCAGGCTTGCAAAACGTTTCTGGGCTACCGACGCCAATGACTTGGTTCGCTTCAAAGTCCCGGTTATACCGATGTACTTCCCAGACACAAGCACAGGCCTGACTGATATAGTGTGGGTATTTTCGTCTCCGCTAGACGCCTGATCCGATCTTAAAGTGTCCGCGGTAGCCTGATCAAGCCCAACATTGTCACTTGGTCCGTATTCTTCATCGTTTAACATTGGAAGCTCTGAATCGGGTGAATGCGAAGCCGAGGTACCCGACGGAGAACCGCGAGCTTCCATATTTGTCGCATCACAGAGGGGATTGTATCTGTTATTATTGACGGAGCAATCGCCGTATGAGGTTGTCAGTATCTTTCTGGCATGTCTTTGAGCGAATTGTAGTTTTCTTCTCGGCGAAGTACGTTTAATTCGACGTCGAGAATCTATGATTGCATCGTCAACGGCCGTTATACCGTGCAGATTGGAAGCTTCGTTGATGGTGCTCTGTAAAATACTTTGTGGATGTAGATCAGCGGGCAGATTTGTAAAAACTATTTCTTAATCCAAACGTGTCCGACGATCTTGCAGCAGTTGCATGCTCCGGGTCGTCACTACTGTATAGCCAGGGTGGGTTTTAGGAGTCTAACTCATTCCATTCAAACTTGAAAGCGACCTGGAATCTGGAATCTAATTATTTTGAGATTGTACGAGGGCGTTATATAGAACAACATTAGAATTACCGGGTGAAAAAAATTCAGGACACGCAACCATAAATTTACGGGGCGATACTGCATGTAGAGCGTAGAAATCTGTTATCGGGAATTGTGGTGCCCCTGGGACGTCGCAAGCATTGTAAATGTTGAAACTGTTAATTGCATTGTGACATGAAGCGTATCTATTAGGTCGATATAGGTCTATATATTAGACTGTCTTACACTCCCGAGACCGGCAATCAATAATTATTACTGTATCTTACAACTTTTACGTTGTCCATTGATTTTCTTAACTACAGTGTTGCTGTAGCGCAAATCAAGTTTAATCCTATAAGCTATGGTCGCGTGTGGCGCCCTAAACACGGGTTGAGAACGACAGGCCGAAAAACATTTGTTAATTTTAGTTAGGAGAGCGTCTTGGAGGTACAAAACTTCAGTTAATATGTAAAATTACATGATCTGATATATTCATATTAAAATCAACCCGACGATTTTAGGCTGACACTCGACAGGGGTAATCGTCAGGAACTAGTAGAGAAATCAACAGTCGTATCATCAAATGAAACTCGAGTAATCGAGGCGAACAGATGGCTCAAGCTCGAAGCACTATTTTTAGGTTATAGGACGAACTGCTTTTTAGTTGGCGTATTTTGATAAAATTCGATTTGAGTTTATCGTGTTTACCAGTAAACCTGAACATATTTGCTACGGATGAGGTGGTAATTAAATTTGAGCTCAGCACCACGAAAATGCACGCTAACCCCGCAAAAGCCGAAACGCACCTTCCCGTGTAGGATAGGCCCGCTGTTGGACCGGCGGTGTTTCCCGCGTGACTTCCGAATAGAGTAATCGTCATAGTGAAACGTAGTGTTCCCACTGCTAATACTCCTCTCGTAACGGTGTCTTCTTTCATCCATACGGGCCTGTTCACTGAAACCTTGCGTATGACTGCCCCGCTCGTCCGGGTGTGCGAACTTCGTCACGTTGACTTTCAGCGTGTTGTGACAGGTCGCGTGCTGCGAGTGACCTGTCATTGTAAGTATATGCAGATATGTCTTTCGACTGCCACCAACTGCGGACTTCTAGTTGTATATCGTGGCCACCTATAGAACGAAAGGCCGGTAATTTTATTCGTGCAATGTTTCTTGCTCTCTTTTTTATTCCAATCTAATTTAATGCTTCCTGAGAATGCTACAGGAGAACTATATCTAGCAGTGGTCCAACTTTTTCGTCTTTGCGAACCCCTAACTAAGTAGTTTTTTTTCAAATTTAGCCGAATTACGTGTAACTGCCATCCGTCATGGGCAAGTTTCAACAGTATAGGATTGTGATAATCAATAACAATGACTTTTCATGAAATTAACATCATGCTATATATAGAAATTACGGACACTTTTATTATTTCAAAGCGAAATCTACAGAAGATTTCTTGACATACGTGTTCGTCTTTGTATATCCGCGCGGTAGATTTAATATCAACAAGAACGCAAAATCAATTTTCATAAAGATATAGGTAGAGGCAAATAATGGTTTCAATCCCTTTGGTGCAGATTAGGAAACACCCCGGTCCCCCGGCAAAACATTTCTGAACCGGATCATGTTTCTATCAGTAGGTCTGCCCGTTGTCAATGTAAGTGAGTTTGCACAGTATAGGATATTCGATCTCAAGACAAGATGGCCATTCTGCTGATGTGAATTCTGACGTTTATAGCAGTCCAAACATCCTTATGACTTCCATAGANACAGCGTATAAAACTACAAATTAGGTCATCAATCATATTGCACATTTTTGCGCNCTCAGGTTTTGCAGACCCTATGAAAATGCTTCGCGGACTCCCGGCTGAGAACCACTGATAAATAGTGTATGATATGAACTCGACTTTATTTTTGTTGTNTTTCTTTCTAATTCGGAATCCAATTCTANCTGCTAGATTTCNCGAATTCAATAATAATTATTNTAATGCAATTTATTGGGGCTGATAATTTGAGNCCAAATCTGACTACGGGTAANTAGTTCTTCGTTTCATATTAATCCCATTACGTCAACAAAATATANTGACGAGCCCCGGTGAGAATGGCGACNAGTTATTTTNANGTCTTTCTGTTATGATACGCAACAAACATGATAATCCAATTATTGCTAATTATACGCGTATCGCGCAATTTACCGGTAAGATACTGAAAACCAAGATATTCTGAAATGATAGCAAGAGACACCCGCCTGGCTACGNCTCTNACTTGCAATATCTTGGAATATGTAGTATATAGCGGACGAATACAAAATGTAGAGATTTTACAGAGTACATCTATGGCTGCTTCGATGTAGTCAGTAGGTGCATGGCATTGTAATACTGAGATTTTAACATTTTCCAATATTATAGACATGTGAACATCAGCATCACAATCTCTTTTCTGAACGCTGCTCGTCACTGACCGCCCGATCACTCACCATAGCCCCGGTGACGTTATATAATACACATCGGAACCAAGAATATGTAAAATCGGGAATATGATACAAGTCCTTATTGAAAAATTATTCGTTTGCGTCCGGGTATCTGATATTGGCAGTGCCGTAGCCACGGAAGAGTTTGAGGGGTCGGATCGAAACCCCAGCCAGTTCTAATTGGGAAATTTATCCGTTTGAAATGCCTATTCTATCTCCAATATGTCTTGCAATTCTATTATCCGTATTACCAGCAGGATTGTAGCCAAGTCACAAGGCTCCGAGTCACAAGGCAATCTCACTTTTATAGTATTGACTCGAGTCAGGCCAGTCATTTTGAATTCACCACCGAGTCAAGTCCGAGTACAAGTCAACAAGCAGAGAGTCGAGTCCGAGTCGTGGTATTATGACTCGATTCCGAGTCCAAGTCCTTGTGGTGACTGCTAAGTTTTCTATTGAACGCACTTTTTATAACTCTGTTTGGTGATATCGAATGGTTCGTATTCATAATATACCAATTTTCCTCACTTTTAGCAGTTTCTAGTCGCATTTCGAGTACCAATACCAATAGACGAAATCCCAATGATGTGGTTACTTCACTGTTCTTCGAAATTACCAAGAAATGTCGGTCTTGGCAGTCTCGGTCTCGAGTCATATGACTTGGTTCGAGTCGAGTCATCCGAAAATCGTGACTCGAGTCGAGTCATTACAACCCTGATTACCAGTGCTGCCAATCATCGAGTTGTGTTTTGGACAGTCAGTTGCGGATTTTTAAGATCTTAGTTCTAGTTATTTAGTCATGTTAGTTGCTAGTTTTGAAAAGTGAGTATTAGTTCAAGTTCTAGATGCGCAGTTTGAAAATCCAATATTTTTTACAAATCTCCGTAGTCTAGATCTTACCTAACGTCTTGTTCGTGACATCTTTGACTCTCGTTAGATGCTGTGCTCTAGCGCGACGCAACGCCAGACTCAACCCGTTCACGAAATCCTCGAAGGTAAGCAGCTGTTCGCCCGGCGCGACGACGCGTAACGCTTCCAAAACACCGGGAAGATTTGGAACGGCGTCGTCACGCCAGCGACGCTCTATCTCTGAAAAGGCAACTCTGCCAGTGCTGGTGTCATCCATCATGTCAAACAGCGTGCGCATAGACTTCACGAATTCGAATGGTAATCCGGAAGATGTTCCGAATTCGAACGCATATCCATTCGACTTCAGATTACTCTCCGTCTCTATCATTTTAGGGTACGAGATCTAGCATTACAGCATTGAAGATATAAAGAGAAACTCGCAGTAGCGCAGCAAGCCGTATACACGATGTTACNGGCGAGNGTNNAAGTGGATTTTGGCAATAATTTTCGAATTAGGTGCCTAATACACGTAACAGTNGGNCCGGACACAATNATTGAAGTACTCAAATCTGANCCGAGCATTAATTCTAANGATTGNAGACGAATAATGAGAGATGATTCATTCGAGTAACGTATCGTATCGTAGAAATTGCCAAGTTTANGTATCAATCCCANTGCGGTTACTNNCCCGAAAACTGCAATGACTTCTTCACCTCGTTATCAAAAGTGCNTAAGTAGCCTACGNCACANGNGCGTCCACTTTCAACTACCAAATGGTTGACAACAAANATAATCGCCCTATCAAATATNCCGGNCCTGCATTGTGGTCGGGCTATCCGACAGNTATCGAGCATTTCCAGTTGTCCCCACGTCCCCNCATTTAAGTCGAAATACAAACGCTTTTTACNGAATCAATACTAATCAGCCCTCTAGTTTACCAGACCACGACCTGGCATATCGATCTCGGCTTCCGAGATGCCACCTCTTTTTGTAGCCTGTACTTTCTGAGCGAACAGAAACAATGAGGCGATAACGTGCCTGTAAACAGATTAGTACCATGAATGCANGAATCAAAGNCAACCTGTCTCGANTCCTTNAACAAGCTTTCCCTGCGAATACCCCACTANAACGCTGTATCACGAACTAGGGAAACATGTCGAATTGCTCTATCTCTCCCGTGTAAACAATNAAGACATTACCACAGCAATGAGGAATTTTCCACTATCGCTTTCGGGCATTAACACGTCTCGACAATAGCGACTAAACACCGGTTTTAGTGTTACACANACAGTACATATACGTNCAACGCTAAACTACAGGACTATTAGTCTAGTTCTACGACAAGCTCAGCTTTAAATGAATATTCNCATTCGAAGTGGCNTCNCTNGTTTATTGAATGATTCAAATTGAAAACTCTCNACTGTTAAGTGTTACTAAACCACGCATAATACATGCTAGCGACTNGTATCGAGAAGCTAGACTCAACAATAAATATTTGNTACTCTACCTGCCCGATGACGCGAACACGTGNCTGNCTGGAAAGCGCCGAGCGATTGAAGACTTTGTNTACATTATACATAGCTATAAGTCGGTATTTCTTCGGTGACCTCGCGAACTCGGTATATCGTATTTCGCTTGAACAGTTTCTTGCACACGCTGACACTGTCGGCTTCTGGCTGAGGCCCGAGATGCGTGTTGCAGCTAATAGCTGGTGTGTTGCTTGCTCGCTATTTGACAATGAACAAACTTTTATATCACAATAAGATTTATTCGAACTAGCTTACTGGATTGTCAAAACTATCTAGACAACTAAAACAAAGACGAACAGTCTTCAAAAGACTAACTAACTAGATTCCCTTTCGGAGCAACTAATACGAATTAGTAAACAGAATATTAGGTAAGAAATATTTGATATAGAATCGAGAATTTTAAGAGGACGTGGTTTCCAATTGGAAGTGGAGAGATTTTGTACCCCGAAACCCACCCTTGGCTGCGCCACAGTTAACAG
>ATSW01010335.1:0-11009 GCA_000444245.1 Botryllus schlosseri
GCCATATATGGCTCGGGAGCCATAGGTTCCCGACCACTGCCATATAGGATACTATGATGATACAAAGGAAAACGCATGCACAACACGGCACTTGGTATCGGATAGGAATGATCCTTACGGTCTTGCATGTCAATTAGTTTTACCACAACCAGATCAAACTATAGATAACTAACCTAGGTAGGTCAATTAGTTTTACCGCCACCAGATCAAACTATAGATAACTAACCTCCGTATGTTAGTTATCAGTAATCAAACAGGTAATAATCTAACAATATGAATGATAGTAGCAAACATAAGAAATTTGAAGAAATGTCCGAGCTAAGCAGGGCAACAGTGTTAATACGTCGATAAGATGTAATAAATTTAGTCCCACAGCCTCACATCATCAACTGAAATATCATCAATTGAAACATCGATAAATGACTGACTAACTAACTTAACTGTTACAAAATTGTACAACGTAGGATTCTCAGTGCCCGTCGGGTAGTTCCGTAGTGTAGTGGTCATCACGTCTGCTTCACACGCAGAAGGTCCTGGGTTCGAGCCCCAGCGGAACTACTGCTTACGTTTTAAATGATGCATTGCGATGAATGTAAATTCGAGTTCAAATATGCGTATTGCAATTAGATTTCATCATTTTTTTCGCGCTCAAGCTAACATACTCAGCAAACGACTACGACGACGACTAGTCATTATTTTTTTTTGTGTTGTCGCATTCATTATTTATTGCTTGGTTGTTTCGGCATTCTCCTATCTGTTGATGTGTTTTGTGTATTTCATTTTATGTTATGTGTCTTGAGCGGATAAAATAATACAACCGCCGATTATACCATTTTTATTATTATTTCTATGCGCTGAATATTTCGGTTTGGCGACACCATGTTCTCGAGTTTTAGTGAATATTTACGAAGGATTTTAAAAATTCAGAGTAACAAACAATACGTTTGCGATAAGTTGGAAACATGCTGTTCGAGTGAAACGCTAAACCTCGCATGAAATAGTATTCAATTCATTGCTTTTCGACGGTGACTATGAAGTCATTACAAATAAAAACTTCGCGTTAAGATGGGTAGGCCTACACGACGGAGTAATGTTGGCGGCCCACTGTATACCGCTTTGCGCTCGCGAAAATTAGATTAATGTACGTCATAGACTTCGACGTTACATCCTGCACGATGCACCCACCCTGCATTCTGCCACAAACGGATGATGCGATATGCGGTATGTATGCAGATTGCAGAACCTACCTCGCACAAGCCTGATCAATCTTTATATATCGCGAAATATCAGCGCGAAGTTCCGTAGTGTAGTGGTTATCACGTCTGCTTAACACGCAGAAGGTCCTGGGTTCAAGCCCCAGCGGAACTACTTTTACAATTTTTCCTTGTTTCATCTACTACAAATCTTATTGCATGTAAATTCACGTTTCACTACTTCTAGTTTAGGACCACGCGAAATTGCGCAGGATAGTATGCCAATTATCGTCAGTATATCTTTTTAATGTTTCGGAACGACTGACAGACAGCGGTATATATTATAATATGAATGAAATATTTTACGATTATAAAAGAACTCCTTCTGTCGGCAATAATCAGAAAAATTATATACACTAGAGAAGAAATAGGCTTCTGTTGATTGTCGAATACATGGCCTTCTTGAAATGGATTATTCTGCGGAATATAGTCCTATATGCTCATTGGTGATTAAAATTTCGATTGTTACATTCACCCTGGTGTATGGTGCTTATAAACTGAAGTGCGAAGAGTGAAGTAGGTCCATATTAGTGAAAATTTGGAGTGATTTACGTGTTGTAAAATTGCAGTCGAAGTATGGATCAATATTATCGCAATGTAGAATGTCTAGCTTAGCGATGAGTTATAACAAACAGTGTTATCTCTTCAGTGTGCGCGATTTCTACCTATCTATATCTTATGGGCTCGGTAAGGCGTTTGACTTGAGTAGCAACGAATCATTGCAAGTTCGCACATGCTTCATTTCATGCCATGCAAGATTCTAACGTATGTAATGTGAATCTGTTGGGTCTCATGTGTGTGCTAGTAGTGTGTAGTGAACCTTGAGTGGAAATACATAGGTCTACCAGTTTTGTCGAACTTTACATTTTGCTACAGCTTACTTACTTCCCAATATAGGATAACGAATTTGACTTCCTCCCTCTTGGATTTTTCCCTGAATATGCGGGTCACGTGGGAAATTATCTCTAGACAGGCATGTCAGCAAGAGTAGTTCCGTAGTGTAGTGGTCATCACGTCTGCTTTACACGCAGAAGGTCCTGGGTTCGAGCCCCAGCGGAACTATCGTGGTTTTCTACTCTAGCATTCTTCTTGGTATCGTTGATGATAAGCAGAGTATAGAAAATGCCACACACAGTGATTTCGAAAAAGCATCCACTTTTTTCATGCTTATAGCTAATTAAATATTAGAGAAGAATGTCAGTTGCCTATACAAGATTCACATTGGTTGTTCGAAGATAATTGTATTTTACTTTGAAACTTGCACCTACAGTACACCTACAACTAATGCCGGCGAAGCATATTATGACGTCACAGATCAAATGAGTGGGACTTTAGATAACTAACGATAGTGGGACTATAGAGACTGTCTCTATAGTGCAGTGGTCGGGAACCTTTTTTGTCCGAAGAGCCATGTTGGCCCTATTTTTTCCATCTCAACTCCCAAAGAGCAATACATGCCAATCAACTGTTACGACACAATTGAAAATTTGTGACTTAATGGTAGCACAAATTCGAACTCGCTACATGGGATTCGTCGTGTGCGCCATATTTTTTCTCTGAAAACTGGTATTTATTGTTCGAAAATAATGCTCGAAGGGAGAGGTGAGGCACAGAAGGCCCAAGCCTCACCATTGATAATGCAATTCATCGTTAGTAGCTTAGAATTTATATTAACCGATATTAATCGAATGTGACTGTCACAATGATTCTGAAAATCTAAATACTTATCGACTTCTCAATCTTCAGAGTATTCGCCGGTAACATAACGTTGCGCTACACGCCTACCTTTTATCGCCGGNACTACANAGATNGCNATACTTACCAATNAAGAACNTGGATAGCTANGACGTTGTTTGTAATTNGAGNTTGTAATTGTGAATGTCACATCCCACAACAGNTCGTTTCGCGCCGTAGATCAGNAAGACAATGNGTATTTGAAAACTGCGTTTTGAAATGGGTGTCGCCATNTCTGCTATGCTCTTTGATTAATCAACGTATCGCACAATGCAAGATTTCGAGTAAGGTACATAGAATTCGCGATTGATAATAACCGCCGGCGTGACAGCAACTAAAATTTGATGATTTTGAAAAGAGGGGGTCCGAGCCCTTAAACCTGAAGACGGCATTGTCTTTACCTCTCAAAGACATGTTGATACTGGCACGAGAATAATTGTTCTGGCCGTGATGAAAATTTACCAACACGTCGCTGCGATATTGATCAATTCAGTACAAAAAAATATTTGGCAAAGAGCCATATCTTATACTCAAAAGAGCCATATATGGCTCGCGAGCCATAGGTTCCCGACCACTGGTATAGATATTCAACGCTACAGTAGCACATTATGAAGCGGCGACTTCGTGTTTATTTTGAATGAAAGCCGATATAAAATTAGCACTCACATTGCTTTCACTTCTCCAGTCAACGCTGGCGATCCCGGATGAAGGAATGCCTGGTCGGCTTTGATTTCGACGCTAAATTTTGGCAATGTATATTCTTCAACCGATACCGTGATTGATTCGCGATACCCCTGGAGTAAAAAGAAATGAACGGTTATTGGCCTACGGCCTATAGTACTAACGCCATTATCATATGACAAGAGACGAGCACAAACATTCGCATTCGCACAAGTGAGATGAGATTTCAGTCCCTTCAACTGATTACATACATATACGAAGGAGACTGCCAAAAGTATGGAACCTCTTAATACAGTGATTCTCAAACTGGGGGCGCGAAGTTGCGGTCAATAGGAAATTTGTTCGCGCTTAGCGCGATTTACCTCTAATTCATAGTTATTGCTCAGTGTACAGTCCGAATTTCATATTTGATAATTCTCTAATCAAAATTCATAGCCTTCCATGCCATCAAACTATCCGTTAGGATTGCTAGCATTCTAGTAGCATTTTGTGATATGACGATGAGGGGGAGAGAAATTTATCACTATCATATAGGGCAGTGGCCGGGAACCTTTTTCGTCCGAAGAGCCATATTGGCCCAATTTTTCCATTTTAACTCTCAAAGAGCCATACATGTCGATAAACTGTTACGTCACAATTGAAAATTTGTGACGTCATGGTAACACATGGGATTCGTCGTGTGCGCCTCATTTTCTCTGTAAAAATTCGTACTAATCATGCTGGTAACCGTATTCAAGCATGCGAAACTTGAGTTACGAGAACGTAGCTTCGTCGTGATGCTCATTTTAAATGCGACAACCCATGATCACATGTGTAAATAGAGCCAAACATGTTCGCTACAGCCGTATATACCCAATGTAAGTTGTGATACATCAGTGATATGGGGTCAGGGGGGGCAAGCGAGGCAAGCGAGGCAGTTCGTCTCCTGTCGCTACGATGAGTGAACGAAAATTGTGAAAATTTCAATTACTTTTAGTATTTTCTATCGATGTTAATGAATCACTGAATTTGAACATCTTCCTCCCAAAATTAGGCGACTTGCATATTTATTATTCGAAAATACAGCCCGATGCGATAGGTAAGGCACAGACGGGCCAAACTTCGCCATTGATACCGCAATNCATCGTAAATAGCTTGGAATTTATAATAAGTGATGTGAACTNAATGTAACTGTTGCACTGATTCCGAAAATCTAAATACTGATCGATTTCTCAATTCTGAAAGTATTTGGCGAGAACAGATAACGTTGCGCTACATGCCTATATTTTATCGCTGGTGTCACAAAGCGACATACTAATCAAGAACGTGGATAGCTATGGCGAAGTTTGTAATTGTGAATGTCACTTCCACGGCAGTTCATTTCGCGCCGTAGATCAGGAAAACGGTGCGTATATATATTTGATAACTACGTTGTCATTTATGGGCATCACCACGTCTGCTATTCTCTTTGATCAATCAACNTATCGTGCAATCCAAGATTTCGAGTCGGGTACATCGAATTCGCGAGTGATATTGGTCGCCGNNGCGACAGTAACTTNAATTTGNGGATTNTGCCAATAGGGGTTNGAGCCCCTAACCCTGAGGACGGCATTGTCTTTACCTCTCAAAGACATGTTTTATACGCTCACGAGAATAATTATTCTGGTCGTGATGAAAATTTACAAACAAGTTGCTGCAATTTTGATCAATTCAGTAAAAAAAATATTTATTTGGCAAAGAGCCACATCTTATACCGAAAAGAGCCATATATGGCTCGCGAGATATAGGTTCCCGACCGCTGATATAGGGGGACATGTCTAAAAAAGTTTGAGAACCACTGTCTTGATACATTTTACCAATATATTCATATTTCTTCGCGACGCTTCTCGGCCTGATACGACAATCAAAACTCTATTTTACCAATTGGTATGGCAAATAATGACTTCGCACTGAGTAAAATGCAAAATTTAAAATACAAGCGCATACATGAACGTAACAAGTAAATGCCTGATTTTAAAATACTGCACAAACTCTTTTTGTTGGTTGAGAAATAGTGTTAGATTTAAATATAGATAACTAACCTTCGTAGGTTAGTTATCTATAGTTTAATCAGGTTAGTCGTTAGTTAGTTGATGACTTTATTTTGTTTGAATAACCATTTACTCTGGTTCCGGCTGAGACGAAGATCGTCATGATTGACTGTATCAGTCAATACCGAAAAAGCACTTTTCGCTTTTTCTGCATATCTTAAACGTGTTTCTTGGCCTCTAATGCTGAAGAAATAAAAAAATTCTTCTCTCTAAAGTATTTACAAATGGAAGACATTTGAGCCACGGTCAGGTATTCGAAAGCCAACGGATTGTTTTGCACTGATTTCGAATATATGATTAGATGGACAATGGAATGTGTTGTTTGAAACGGTCGTGTAACGTACGACGGAATACTAACGATAACTTGTGTATTTGAGTTAGCTATCGACATTTACGTTACCAGAACAGCGTGTGTACTAAACTGACAAGACACGTTTCAGGGATCAATGCACAATTAACATATGTTATGGAAAGGGCAGGCGTAGGAATTTTCCCCCTATTGGTGCGCTTTAAAATACGATAGAGCGTCGATCAACACTTTGAATCACACACGCATTAGAAATATATCATTAGTCGGTTTCCACGTAACGCAACGTATAGTGACATCGCTGCCGACGTACTAGTAGGCACGCAGACTCTGTAGAGAAAACAAAATTGTCGCTGAAGTCGTTCTCGTGGTTTACTCCACACATTATCTTTTCCGAAAAGAGCGGCATTTCACCACTAGAAAACAGTCCGTCACCTACTAACGAAAGCCTATTGTGACACAAATCTTCAAGAACCAAATGACTTGTTATTGTGCGTCACAATCGAAGCTATGAAAAACGATCATTTGACAAGTGCGAACGGGAGCTTTGCACACTCCTTCGCGGTTGCTAAATCAGACTTTTCTCCTGAGCTGGACGAGAATGATGTCTGCTACCATTGCAGGTCAATATACTATCGCATATTTATCTATTTGGTAAGCGGGTCTTGAATTGTATCATTTTGCAGACAATATTGCCCGCGGCCTCGAAACAACAGATGTGATAACGCTTCAATAATAATAACTCACATATTACGTCACAGTCGGTTGTTGCTATTGTTGTGATTCTGAATAGGTATATCGGGGAAAAGCTGTGTTTAAACTCCTTTGCACTTCACGATCAATCGACGTGAATTTGATCAAATTCGCATATGCCTATCACGAAAAAAAGATTGTGTAGAAATATGGGCATTCGATAATAGTCAATATACGTAGTTTAGTCTATAGTTTTTTTTAACCTATTCTCATTTGCCGGCCACAGCAAAACGTACTTTGCTTCACGCCCCCTTATGACGAAAAGCAATTATCTTGTTGTCCAAGTGTGCATTTGACCACAAGTATGCTGCCAACAGAAAATACTTGGATTTGCGACTGCTATTATGGGACATGCCTCCCCCTACAAGAATCACTGATTTGATTTCGTTGCTATCCACTATCACACAAGCCTTGCCAGCAAACAGATACTGTTTTTATGAATCATGTGCTTGAAAAACACCTTTGAATGAAAAACTATATGACCTCTATATAAACGGCATCATTACGGTGAATTTAAAAGCGATCTCACAGAATCTCGGATTACCGCAAACGGATCCATTTTGCAGGACGTCATCGACTTACGTGAACTTCGTAGCTTATTCGCCATTCGCCTTGGGTGGAATATCGACCGAGTTTGAATTGAGAGCCCACGACTCCCCGGTCAAGTTTCGCGTTTCGTTGCCTCATGATAACATTCCCTCTGGGATCTTCCAGCTTGTACTCCGCTTCGCCGTCGAACGGACGAAGATCGGGCGTTGTGATGACGGCTCGAAACTCGACTATGACAAGAAGTTTTTGAGCATAACGACATGAAGCATAAGCACATAGGTTCACTACTGAATTAGATGCTTTTGAGAAAAGTAGGCTACTCTCAGGTTCGAGAAAACATGTACATTTCGAGACAAGTCTGTATATTGACGATAATTTATTGCACATTTTTAAGGGTCTGGAGCACGGGCGGGCAACATACGGCCCGCGGACAGTTTCCCGTCTTACATGATAATGCGGCCCTCGGCCCCAGTTCGCCGAGATTCCCAATACTTGCTTAAACGTCAAATTTTAGTGACTGTATGTTATATACGTGTGTGCGCACTGCGTCCGAGAGTGCAGCTTACGCGTAAGTTTGTCGAAGCGAGAAGACTTGCATTTTCGGCATTTACGATGCACTCAGCCCTAAATGAATTGCTATCTAGGTAAATATGGGGTACCGGGCTCATCGAACGCCTTGAAATCTTATTTAAGGATTGCACCATGTGTTGGGTAATTGATCAGAGAGAAGCAGACATGGCCTCTCCTGTACGACTATGCTGTTCTCAAATCCACATTGTCGTCGTCATTATCGGCGAGAAATGGCTTTGAAGTGACATTGCNNTCGTTAAAATACATCCATTAAATACGATTTATTCNNTGTATATGTGGATAAATGGGCGAATAATGTATCGATTCAGCAATCCGGCCCGCCAAGTACNTAATTTTCNTNTATCNNNCCCGCCGACTGGAGAAGTTGCCCNCCCCTGNTNTNGATNNGACCGCAGCCAACCTCCCCCTGTGGGGATGGGATGGTTTCACACGTGAAAGAGAGTGATCCGCCAACCCAGGTAATAGGGTTTCTATGTGAGCACATAGAAAACCAAACTCGTTTTGCATCTAGTTTCCTTCGTTTTCTCTTACTAGGTGCCTCGAGTCTGCATAATCAGGCTTCAAGGGGCTATGAGTCTGCCGCCCCAGAATCCCCTCGTGATTGTGCATGGGATACTGGGCTCGAACAAGGCTCTCGGATCTCGGTGACTGCAGCAATGACGGTGCAATGCAAAAAGGTAGCCATCTTGAACGGACAACCTTTCAGAAGTCAAGATCTCAAGAGACACATACCTTGATACGACCAGATACTAGAGGTCGACCGATATTGATTTTTACAGGCCGATACCGATTATCGACACACGCACAAGGCCGATAACCGATATCATAGGCCGATATTAATATGGAAGGCGCAGAGAGCCATTTCGCCAAAAATATTATGCATTAGGCAAGATGGCACTTGTACATGGCACAGAAAGCTGAACAACAAACGAGAGAACTGAAATTAAAAAGAACTATTGCTAAATTGTACGCATTCATTGAAATTTGGGCTAACCCTGAAAGCAAAACGTGATACGGAATTGCAGATCAGTCCAGTAGATGTAGATTGTTATGCAGGAAGCAGTTTCTCTGCATAATTACCCAGTTAAACCTGCCCTGCAAGCGTAATTCTGTCACGTATCACCCTTTACGTTGTCGATTTCTTGAGATTGAGAACTCGGAGCATTGAATTTCCAATGTTTTTGATCTTTTTTTGATAAAAAATATCGGTCTTGATGATCGACCAGGTCGATAATCGGTCGACCTCTACAAGANACCCCAAATATTCCCCAAAAAGTTGTTGCACATGTCCCAATTCATCAAGTGCGCAAGTGGTGCAACTATTATTAAATATATACCTAAAGTGCTAAAAAGAAGTACGAACATTCGCATTGCAAAGCCTTGGCAACTATCGGTCAGGGCAGAGTAAAGAATTCGGGTGATCGGCCCTACGTGTTACCTTTAACTTTCTCATTCAGCTCAACCAATTGCTAGAATCCGTAGCATGGCACACTTACCCTCTAGAGGTGATTTAGCAACATTCCAATGTTTAGCCATTATAACATCCACGCATACAAATAATCAACCAATAAATACAGTCATCAGGCGCCCTATAGGAATGAGATGAAGGATATCGGTCGCGATATAATGCGCATGGTGGAGCTAATGGTATTTGCAGTATGCCTGATGTGAAATCATATACCAAAATGACTTACTTATCTGTCCAGGCTGGTATATAGCTTTGTCCGTTTGTATAAATACAGATAAAAATTTCTTCTGGTATGAGAGTCGTTTGGACGTAACGTTGAAAAGAACATCTGATGCTTTATCAAATCCGACCACAACCACTTTAAACTGATTGGAACCAGAGTATCCATAAGGAATCTGTCGAAAAATACATAATCCAGTTAGAATTCCGATTCGAGTTACATGAAGCCTAAAATAATTTCCAGTAGGAGCTGATAAAACAATGCAGATGGAATATGCTGTATATATACGGTAAGATAGTCAATTACCCCAGCTCACGCAAGATATAATTCCTATCAATCCGTATAGAGCACGGCTTCACTGAGGTCCATGGACATCTGGTACAGAGCCTCCTGGTCTACACATTTAGGTATGACAGCGGATTTGTTGATATCCATCTACTACAATTTCAAATCACTTACCGACTCAAATTCGATATTTTCTGTGCTCCCTGGAAAACGTGCAAAAGGTGTATGCTGACTATAGAGCTTTTATCACAGAATTTGAAATCTAGTCGTACCTGACATGACCCTAGCGGTAGAAACAGACTTAAAGTTTGAGCCAGACATCAGAGTGGCTACAAATTCGACGTCTCCATTGTATCCGGACAGGAGTTCCACGTCAATCGCGTACGGTATTCCAGGCCGGATATATTTTGGAACGTAGACAGCGTATGTGCTTCTGAAAACACAATTTCAGTCATACACAATAAGCAACGCATTCGTCTGTGGCCTATACATGAGAGTAGCGCACTGGCAGAGCGAAACCATGAGTCATACGCGGACTTTCTACTTCTAGTAGTGACAAATAGGGATGGTGTGAACGTGAGGTTCACGTTCGCGTTCTGTGTGTGAACNTCGGAAANTTTGAGGTTCGCGTTCACAACAGAACCTTGGTAGGTTCTGCACTGTGAACCTTTTTCATATATTGCAATTTTCACTTCATTATAACATCTTTGGTTCAAATTTATTGACTTTCAACTGCGGGCCACTCTATGCATGGAGCTGGCAGCATAAACATTCAACACTAAACGAGCATGCCCCTGACAATCTCAAAAATTTACTTGTATTGTTACAAAAGTTTGCTCGAAATATCCAGCATTCCGTTTGTGCATATTTAGTGTCTCTGTGCTGTGAGCTTGACCCGCAATCACATGACATCAAGAGCGAAATACACTGTATTTTGTCAGCAAATGATCCTTATTCAACCAATCAATGAGATTGATATCGTCTTCTGATGTAAAAATCTAGCATGCGTACGGGGTCAATCTTGACTACATATGTATACTGTATCATAAAAACCAAATCCGTGCGACTGGGGTGTTGGCTATACTGCTGTATAACTTGT
>ATSW01010336.1:0-21443 GCA_000444245.1 Botryllus schlosseri
GAGATGTGTATAAGAGACAGAAATAAAGGGGGGGTTTCGATTTTTTCAAATTTAATAATATAGCATCAATTCAACAGGGTAAAGTACATGCGTAATTAACGATTATACAACATCCTCGTGCTGACGATTACACGCGTATGATGAGCTTGCCGACGAGTTTGGAAGTGCTGCTACTTAGCGACTCTCTGATCTGTCATGAACAATTAAATACGCCCGCTTATCAACGCGTCGAACAATTAAATACGCGCGCTTATCAATGCGTCTTACGTAGCATCGGCGAGGATTTGCGCAAATCAAAATGTTCGAGTTTTTATGGAATATGTGCAACAATGATACCGATTGAAGTTCAAACCTTACCTCTTTTATAACTCAAGCCTTGACACACAGTTTCTGATGGTTATGTTCAAGTATTAGTGGAAATCAATTACGCATGTACGCACAAGTCGCACATGTTCGCGGACATTCAGATGTNATTCANTTTCGAGATGTCACTCTTTAATCACAATCGCTAATCAGCATATACTTAACGNCNNTTTAATCCGAGCCATCGGGAAATAGAAGCCGAAGCATGGTATGCCCAAGACGCGGTAGTTAGGCTAGCGATATCTTTAGTACTAGGCCTATTGCAGATACGACTGTGTAGGCCAGCGAAGATATCGTGCACACCAAGCCAATGCAGATGTGATTGTGAAGGCCAGTGACGATATCGTGCGCACAGGGCCTATTGCAGATGTGATTATTCAAGCCAGCGGAATTAGGCTTGTTGGAGACGCGGTAAATCAGGCTAGTAATGATTGCCGAACGCGCGACAATGAATGACCTGATCTCGCAATCATCTCAGCGGGAGATCGTGTCGCGTGACATACTGCAGTGCAATGCGCAGTGCGCACTGACGGCTAATTAGCAACACGCCTTTCGTTAATTGGCCGCGCGCAATACTGTTACTGATAATACGACTTATTGAATTGAACCGAGTATTAGCATCGGAGCGGTCATTTAAATAGGGCGAGGTTTCGCGTTAAAGTAGGGGGTTTCGCGTTTCTAAAGGAGTGGGTTTCGACCCCCGAAACCCCTTCCCCGGCTACGCGCCTGGCTGTATGAGTCGGTGTGTGTTTTGACTTACCGATCAGCATGACTTGGACAACTAGATAATTTTTGTTGACTAATTACACTAATTAAAGCAAAATGTCTGTAATTTAATTCTAATATAGTTTATTTGATTTTTCTTTGCTCTAACTATAATTTTGATCTAATTCCTGATTTTTCCGTTAAATGCTACAAGAGAAGTGTATTGTGCGAAATGAGTCAACTTGGCGTGCAGACATTTTTCATTCCCATGCTGATGAGGATGAGGTCTGATCTGATATGAATTGAACTTGATTACATGCTCAAGTTTTTGCGAATTCAGTAATTCTGATTTCAATTTAATTTGGTAAAAACTGTGTAGCTATTACTTTAATACTAATCTAATTTGAAAAAAAATTGTTCAGTTATAATTCTAATTCTACCATGATTTGTAAAATAAAACTGCTCAGCTAGCATTATAATCCCAATCCAATTTGAAAAAGCTGCAAATGATCCAGTTGTCCAAGCCTGGCTCATAGAAACCCGTGGAGTTGTCGTGTGAAGACCGGTTAGGAACCACTGCTCAAATGTCATTTCGCAATATTCTAACAGTTGTGATGTTGACACACCTTCAACTTTTATCGACGACACTTCTTGGAAGTTGCGAACACAAAGTCCGGTTGTGGAGAAAGAGACGTTTGAATTGGTCCGTTTTGTCTTTCCAATCCATCCACGTTTCTTCCATTCTACTGCGTTGAGACCTTCAGCGGCTTGCGTTCCTACACGCATAAACACTGTTGGTAAATGTAGTCAGAATTGCTATTTTCTATGAGTGTAGAAAGTAGTCACCTCTGAATAACCAATTTATTCAGAGGTGACTACTTTCGAAGTAGCTTCACTGCTAAGGCGAAATGAATCATGACACTAACACACAATACATACGTAGAATCTTTGAAAATATTTTCAAATGCTGTGACACAGGGGGCACTCATCACTAAAATAAGTTATGCAACTTATCCTAAAACCCTTTAAAACTTTTCAAAATTCAAATTGCAAGTGAAGTAGTTTGTAATCAGGCTTGGAAGTTGTCTAAATACATAACAATAAGTTCAACATGCAGTTCAAGTAGGCCTATGGTACTGAAATTTTTACGGAATTAAAATGAAGTCAGATGGCACCTAAGGAGTAATTTTCAAAGTAAACTTGAAGTTGTAACAGTAAATGCGAATTTAAAAGTTGGTGGATGACAGCCACTAAAATAACTAAATAGGTTGAGAACCGCTGGTCGATATGGAGTCATACGGGAACAACATCGCTAAGAAATCATGATGATTCTTTAAGATACAAATAAACTGAACTTTATAGTACCACTGAGCCGATTTTTTGCCTAGCCCATAAAGCGAAAATATGAGATTTTAGTCAAATTAGCCCCATCATCCGTAAAAATGGAGCCAATTAAAAAAAAGGTCATATTCGGAATCAGTGCCCTTCAGAACCCCCAAAACCACTCTTACTTTGTCTGCCGAAAAATATGTGTTGACCAGTGAATTAACAGATACGGTACTAGAAAATTTTCAGCTTTCCCAAATTAGAAAAAATGACACCTACAGTGTTTTACCAAATTCTATTAGAACTAGAATGACAATACCGGTATACAATGTTTTTTCAGATTACATTAGAATTAGAATAAGAATCGATGAATTCGTAAAAACTTGTAAACTGAATTAAATTACGGATTAGAAAGAAGTCCAACATCACAAGCAAGTTCATTTTCATGAGCACTAAAATAGCAAATGTCTGTACAGCAAGCTCAGCACGTTTCGTACTATAGTTCTCCTATTGCATTTGCTTGAAAACCAGTAAATAGATTGGAGACAAAAAGAGATAATACAAAAGTTCAACAGATTAGAATAGAATTAAAATGAGACCATAAACACATTAGATTGGCATTAGATTACCCGCATTTCGCTTTAATCAGTCTAATTTAGAATTATCTGGCTGTTTAAGTCTGACATAAAGTCATAAACCATCTACTTACCTCCACAGAATAAGCTTTGTCCAATTTTTGAAGCACGGCCGCCAGCAGAGAGTGATTCACCCCGCAAGTATGCAGCATTTTTGTTGTTGCATTTGTGATGAGAGTTGGTACCGCATTCTAGGAAAGTCAAATAGATTAGGAGTACTTCAAGTGACAGTATATCAATGAATAATATATGTAAACGGAAAAAAACCCAAATATTTTCGGATGACGCTGTCCATTGCATCGTTTGTGTACCTTGAAGTTGACTTATACCAAATTTTGTCAACCTAGTTAGTGCAAACAGAATCACTTTGTGTATATTGCACAAATTTAAAAATAAGTATTTACGGTGGGAAATTCTTCAATTACCGTAATTTTCCATGTATAATCCGCAAAATTTTCGATTTTTTGCCTGAAAATCGGGGGTTGCGTGTTATATATATGGGAACAACACGCTTGAAAAAAAAACCCTTGATAAAAAACTTGAAATCACACCTTTAATCATGTTTGTTTCCAATATTACCAGGCCGGGGATTGAACCCACAACCTACCGCTCGAGAAGCCGGACGCATAACCATTACACTATCTTGCATTAATTCGTATTATCAGTGTAACGCGCTACGACTTAACAAAAAGCGTTTTGCCAATTAACGAGAGTCGTTTTGCCAATTAACGCGCGCGCGGCAACCCTTGCTAATTCATCGACAGGTCATGCGCTTGCGTAATCATTCGCACCTCCAACAGTCGTGGTGTACACGACATAACCGTTGACGGATTTTTCAATTAGTGGCAAAAATTTCAAAGTAGACAGAAATGAGAGTGAGAATCCTATAATATCGCCATGCTTGACTGATTTCAATAGAAAATGACCCACAATCCTAACATCAAAAATAATTAGGCGTAATGTCTCACGTCTCACTTACATTACAGAATAGACCAATCTGTATAGCCTACCATAACAAAGTGAACAGGATTTTAAGGTCAAAGTTCAATTACAGACGCAATTTCAAATCTGCCTTGGAAAACCTTTCAATTTCACAAGTGTATGATAATTAAAAGCTTGTTTTCCATCATGCTATAACTTGGACAAAACTTATAGCATGTAATTCATGCAAATAAATTGATATTTACTAAGATATATTTCATTAGATTATGAGCCATATTTCTGCAAAATCTGAAACTTGATGGAGTCCAAATCTATTTTCATAGCACAAACAATCCCTTACCCTGGATTGATCAGGGCTCAAGGTTAAACTTTATATGGAGACACATATTATTTATAGGACCAAGACACAGTGATCTGCGTACTGGTACTCGAATCTGAATCGAACAGGCCTGCCGTAACTTTATTATTCGAGTCGATTTTTTTGACTAATGAAGCTTTACGCCCAGTTNCATCAAAAAGCTATAATTGCATCAATTTTCTGAAACCTCGATTGGTCGTATCGCAACATACGAAANATGNTGTACAAAGTTTGCACNTNNTNGTAAATGATATTTCTGTGTAGCTGGATCGANTTGCAACATTGTCACGAAGNCAAATAAAGTATTTTNNAAAAATACCTTGTCATCATCATGTGGTGAAGAGNNGGCCTTANGTTTNATAGTTGCATNAAAAGTAGGCTANATACTCAAACGTTTAGGTCTCCCAGACTCNATATACTTGTATCGNCATCATGAGTGATTATCAAATACTTGATGTGAAGCCAGANTAGAATCACTCATGTAGGCCTACCGGTATTCGTTTTTGCNCAGATGTAAGCCTGGTAATTACGAGCAAACCTTTTTCCTGCATGATTTNGTCTCCAGCATCATCGTCCATCGGTAATTCCATTTCAAGTCAACAACNCAGTGACCCACTAGGNCTCAGATTTTCATGTCATTTTAGGAGTGAATATAGTATCTAGCACTGAGTGCAGAAAACATGATTTTTCGCAATATTAATACAATGAAACCATTTTGTGCNTAATGAACGATAAGATAAGTTCAATTAGTTTCACATTCCCTGTTACAGTACAATCACANAACAGCGTATTGAAGTATGGTGTCTAATAACAGAATACAAGAAACTNTTGATACTGAAGGGAAAATTTTGGCACTTCTTCGATAGTAGGAAGACATCGAACAGTGTTCACCATGATCACCAATGAATGTTTCCCATAAAAATTTATAAACGTCAAAATGAATTGTTGTTTTCTTCTGTCTTTGTAGAGACGGATATTAGGGTTGGGTTGGGGGGGTATTAGGATTGGGGAAAGAGGGATATTTGGGCTTGGGAGGGGATGGTAGGCNTGNGGGAAATTAGGGTTATGGGANNGNGGATATTAGGGTTGGGGGATTGGAGGTGCGGTTNATTGAGGTTTCGATATTAAGGTTTGNGGAAAGCGGGATTGGAGGTGGGTTAAAGTCAAAGTTGGAGTTGGGTTATCCCAAGATTAGAGTTGGTGGATATTAGGGTTAGGGAAGGGGGGCAGGGCACTAAAGATAAATATTTTCTCACTGGCTTGCTGAATGTATAAATTTACACCACATGACAACATTCTCAGGTCATCTATACATACACAAGCTCAGATCTTCCTAAAAAAAAGCTTGTTTTCATCACGACAACTTGAAAGCTTCATTCAAAATGGATACCGGTAGCTATCTACTCAACTATAGCCTTTCATAAGCTGATAAGTCGAATTTCAGCAAAATCTGCAACTTGATGGAGATCAAATCTCTCCTTGGTTCATTTGACGTGTAATTACATAAATACAGCCGTTACCTAATGTCACAAACAATCCAGTAATCTGGCTGTTTGACAAGGTTGTTTGGCAAGGTTGAACTTGACCAGAATTGCAGCATCATTTTATATTCAGTAATTGCATTCTCGAGCGAGGCAGGAACGGACGATCGATACTCCATGGAAACTCGAAAATCATGTTTGAAAGAAGCTGTAAGCCAATATGGAATCGGTGTCACGTGCAGACTAAAGACTCCATACTTACTACACACAGGTGCGAAGCAAGACGCTGAGAACCGTCATGGCACACCAAACATATCACGCTAAACGTACCAGGATTACATTTTCGAGCATATTGATTGAACACATAAACACTTCTTTCTTGTCGAGGGCGATTTCCGGAGTCCGGGGTTACCGGTATCGACTATCAAGTCATGTTACTATTTCAAAAGATTTCACATCAGACCAAACCTTCCATAACACACTCATCCAGCAAGAGGCCATCACAATTTTGAGTTGGTATCCGCAATTCCTATCGATATACCAAGACTGTAGTATTGTATGTGAGGACGGTAGAAGCACGAAACGGTATGCCACGGTATGGTTTCCAGATCAGTACTTCGAACCATCTACTTCTCTATTTTCCACTCTCATCTGCAGTATGGAATCGTAGTATGGGGAAATGCATGCACAACATTTTTGTGCAGAATTCGAACCCTGGAAAACCGTGCGATACGGCTGATCTCATCTGTACCTTTACGTACCAATTTATCGCCTTACTACCGTAAGCATCGAATTTTGCGAGTTGATGAACTATATCGCTTCGAAGTATCAAAAGTTGTTCACAAATATTTTTCCAATAGTCTGCCTCCTGTGTTTGATGACTTTTTCATACCTGCTAAACATGTCCATTCCCATTACACGAGATCCTCGTCTAAAGGAAACATCTACTTACCCCCACCCAATAGCAACCTAAACTAACTAAGAGATCTATCGACTATACTCGGGACCTATCATCTGGAATGCATTACCACCACATATCCGTGAATTGCCTTATAATAGATTTAAAAAAGCCCTACTTGATCACCTCTTGTCGTTACACTAACACTGTTGCCCTACCTCGCCCAGACATTGCTTTATTGATCATTTGCTACCATTGTTTGATTTTTTTTCTATTTTCCTTTCTTAACTAAACATTTTTTTTAAAGCCAAACTGTTCAGAGTCAAGTGTACCTGTTTGATGCTGGTGTGAACAGACTAGATGACCTTCACGGTCTTATCGATCATTCCAATCTAATACCGAATACTGTGCATACATATTTTCTGTACCACCATCACTGCCGTTTGTTATGTATTTTGGTTCGATGAAAATAAAGACTCTCTCTCTCTCTCGCCTATGCAGCACATGGTCTACAATCAACATCAAGCTATTAGCTATATCTCCAACATCCGATCGCATTAAAACTGGTATTAGAACACTCGATCAGCTGATTTCATTCCATGTTTTGACTCAGAGCCATTCATGCACGTGAGACATTAGCTACACCACGCGGAATAACGAAATGCGTCAAATACATAACATCATCATCATCATCATCACCCTTGGTTTATTAGCAATTTTATCAGTTCAATACACCACAAAAAATGCGATACAATGAAAAGACAGGAAGGTGTCGAAGCGACAAGGAGCAGTCTATGGAATCTGACACCCACCTTGGCCTAGGCGATGTAAAGAGGAGGCATGCACACTGAATGAAAGTAAAGAAGATAGTATAGAAAAGAAAGCGACAATAAATAGGGCGGCATGTCATGGGAAGCGAGATCGATAGGTCAGTCGTGGTCCGGTAATCTTGAGGATGGACTGTATTTATTTAGTAGTAATTGCTTGTATTTCGACTTGAATGTGGACATGCTCGTCGACTGTCGGATGGCCGGCGGGATACTGTTCCACACATCAAGTCCGGCATATTTGATAGAGCGATGATCTTTTCGATCGATCATATGATATTTGGACGACGTGGACGCGCGTGTGTTGTACTTGTGCGCTTTTGATTCCGAGGTAAAGAAGTCATTGAAATATTCGGGGCAACGACCGCAGTGGAACTGATACATAAACTTGGCGATTTCTAGTTTCCGCATATCTTCTATGTTTAGGACGCCGTATCTCTTCAGCAGCGACTTGTTGGATGGGCAGCCAGGCCCCTTTGGAGCCCTCTAGCTATGATTCGGAGTACTTCATGCTGGTCATTGGTCATACAAGCAAGAAAAATCGATGGCTCGAAGTACATGCAGCGACCGTCATTCTACAGAATAATATCAAGGTCATGAAATATCTGGTAATGAAAGTTTTAAACTCGGTAAGTTCACCTTTCAACACTCTCCTGAAGTCAACTGTACTAAAGATATGGAGAAAGATCACTGGATCATGATGGAGCATGGAGAATCCTACATAATTGACATTACAATGGATTTCATATACTACACTACATCCATTTTCAACGAAATTTTTAATTTTATATTTTTTGGGTTTTTTTTTTGAAGTATTTCAAGAGGACTAGCAAGTCAAACACCTAACTCTCAGATGGCTACCCCCATCACCATGAAATTTCCACAGTCGCTAGATGACGCTATGCTATATACGAAAAAACAAAAAGTTTAGTTCTACCCTGCAGATTGTGGATTTGAAGGAGAAAAATGCACCGACACGGAGAATGCCAAATCTCAATATTGCGAAGCTCTTTTGCGATCTAACGCCTTCCTTTGGAAGTACTAGGACAGGGCTGTGGTATGCTAAAATTTGAAGGAATATGTGCAACCCCTCTAGGCGAAATTCCATTTTTAAATTTTTAAATTTCAAATTTCAGGTCATTTTTTCAAAAAGTTTGCTGTGAAGCTCTGTAATTCAGAGCAAGGTAGAACTAGGCCAAACGTCTTAGCATAACACAGGTCTCTATGTTAGCTTTTCAAAAAAACCTCAGTGAATACTATACGACATATATGTCATACAAATTTTTGATTTACCGTGAAGCTGTTCAACAATCTTTTACCAAATTTTATAATGGAGAAAAACATTACCAGTAATAAAAGATACTAAACCGGTGCCGATTAAAATCAAAATTATGAAGTTATTAGTTATGTTTTGGGTAAGATAAGGTCATGAGGTAAGAATAGAGGTAATATGTCGATATTTAAAGCCAAGAAAAAAAAATGAAAATTTTGATATTTTTTCTAAATTTTGACTTGCTAGTCGCCTTAATTTCTATCATAATCCATCACACAAAACGTAAAGACAGTACACAGCACACACTGCACATCTAAGAATATAACACTTTTTTTCATTTTTCCATATTTATGATTTTTATGTAGTTTTTATTATAATCAATTATTTTATAGGTGTAGGACTATGGTATATATTTATTTTATACCGCGAGTCGATCCCAACCTGCGAGTAAATCCTTATAATAGCAAAAAATTCAACAGGATGACGGCTTGAACTCTACTGTAGTCAGACAACCTTCGCATTCAAATCCATTCAACCGGTAATTTGTGCCGTAAAACATTCCTCTTCGAAAATATGTAGCTTCGACGTGACGTTTATGGCATTACCATTGTTTTCGTGGATTGTGAAGCTTTATGCAACTGTTTTGGTTACTTAATTGTAAAATCCATATTAGAAATAGTTTCGTGAAATTTCATCGATTGAACATGAAATAGTCAGTTTGAATTCTAAAACGGATAGCAGTAATTCTGCTCTGCACGTCTCAATTTTGTTGATGACGATTGGCTCTTGTACACGAGTAACAATGTTGCATCTACAACCTTTTCGGCCACTCCCTGAAAAACAAATACCTCCGAATAAATGACTGTCCCAGTTAATCAATTACGTCAGCAAACTATTCGGACTATGAGCAGTAAATTAGATGTTCACACGGGTATGCCATAACAATGCACAAAATAGAATTCGACTTGCTGTAGAGTACCGGGGATCAGAGTCGGATAAATCGTAGGGATTGAACCTACAGGATGATTCGGCATTTAAATTTTTGCAAGACGATTCTCACGTGTCGTCGGCACACAATCCAATATACGGTAACATATTTAGTCGGTACACGAATTTCATGAAAATAAACCTGCAGACAACACATCGTATCGCGGGAGCGGTATTGGCTGGGACGGTGAACTTGTTAGAGGACTTTGTTAACAGTTTACATTTCGATTAGAGAAATTGCGGTGCTGTAAACCATATCGAGTATCAATGACACTCGAAAAGTAGCTATTGGCTTGTTTTATGGAAAGCCAAAAATATTGGTGACGATAAGCGTACTTCTGTGAGAATCGGATAATTAGATGATTCTAGTTGTATAATTAGACTAATTAGAGCAAATGCCGGTAATGTAACTTGAATCTATTTTGTGAAATGATTCCCTGCACTGATTCTAATCTAATTGGAAAATAATTTATATTTTCCCATTTTAATTCGAACCCTATCTCTGGTTTTCCTGTAAATGCTACTGAGAGAACTGTATAGTGCGAAACGAGCCAAGCTTGTTGTACATACATTTGCTATTATCATGCTCATGAGATTGAACCATGATTTGATATTAACGAAACTGGATTCAATGACCTAGTTTTTGCGGATTCAGTGATTCTAATCCCAATCTAATTTGGAAAAATGTATAGCTATACCTAAAGTTTTAATCTATTTTGAAAAAAGTAACACGAGAATTATAATTCGACCATAAGTTTAAATAACTGTGTAGCATCAATTTTAATTCTACTGTATGTTGTAAGAAAATTTACCTGTAATTATAATACTAATCACATTCGCAAAAGCAGGAAATATTCTAGATGACCGAGTCTGACTGGAAATTAATCTGAAATCTTGTCGATTTGCAGCACAACTATTGCTCACATTCAAGACGAAGTTTACGAAAAATTTGTAAGTTGTCTCTTGCGATTACCTAAGAAAAGTATTCGACAACCAGTCCCATTAATAATATTTGAAATGCACATACTCCAGTACTTTCCAAACTTTCATTTACACGATTGCTACATGCACCCGAGCAAAAAATGAACGAGATCAATCCAACTTTAGTTCAAGCTTAATCAATGACTATTTCGATAGTCTCTTAAGAAATGATGTGACAACATATTACGACCAATAACTCTATTTATTTCACCCCAGCAGCTAAACAATCCGGACACATTCATTCTCGACGCCGTATTGACATATAAATTCTTCGAGTATCTCATCAAATCTCAGTTATATAATACAACAAATATTTCTCCCAATAAAATGAAATATGTGTGGTCGGAATGTAGCAAGTAATCATGAATTGAAGTGACGCATTACTGCCGAAGATCGACTTTAGTATATATTGACAGAGGTGGTCAGTAACCAACTAACTCCACTTTTTCAAAGTATAAAAGTACGTTTTGCCCAGTTACACTACTTATATTAAGTTATTAGTTCAGACTACTTCTACTTCTATTTGACAACTTTCATTTTTTTTTCAGCAAAACTAGGATTGATGTGAAAAGTATGTTGCGACTCGATCTGAAATGATGCATGACAGCGCTATTATATTCATGCAGAATAAGCAAAGTCTTTTTTCCTCAAATCTACGTGTGATGCACCGCTTGTCAACGTTATGATGTCACTATCCGACATCACATCAGTTAATATTGTATATTAATTTAATTAATACTCAGTTTGCATCACAATATTTCTAAGCTGTTGTTTGAAACCGAATGTGCATGAGAAAGGATCGACGATGTAATGGAAGGATAAATCTCAACTCTCATTTTAGAACGGTCAGACTTCGTAACATCTACTCACCTCAAGTAAAAATCCCAGTCAAGTCGCTGCCAGGCATCCATTTCTCGGCCCACTGAAATAAGTTATATAGCTTAATATGCTTGTTAACAAAAGATGTATGCATCCTATGAATTGTGCTCTGTTACTGAGCCTATTGCGTAATATCTGAAACAGTCATCAGGCTCAAAGAGAGTTGAAATCATCAAAAATATAAATGAATTGTGTCCTATGATACACGACGGTTTAGTTATGGTAGGTAGGCATACGGAACTTGCGCTTATCTACTATTTTAAATCCGAATCCTATTCCTGATGATACATTCAAATTCAAGTACAAATCCATATTTTATTTCGTCTCGCGTCCATATCCACGTCCAATCCGGTGATGGCTGAAACTTGATCAAAAAGTTTCATGAAAATGAAAGTGAAATTCTATGTCAAAGTACGGATGAAAATCCATTATCTAATGCAGTGGTTCCCAACGTGAGCGATGTGGCAGTGTAGGGGGGGCGAAAATGGACAAAGGGGGCGAAAATACCGAAGGGGACGATAGGGGAGCGATGGCGCGTTCAACGGATATATTGGAGTCAAGTCGCAGAAATGACTTTTTTTCGTCAACCCATGAAAATTTAGCTGCAAAAGTGTAAAACTTCGATGTCGAGCCGAAAATTTGACCTTTTTTTATTTAACCCGCCGGTGATTACAGTTTGCATGCCCATTTTTCGGTTCACGAAATTTGGGGGGCGATGATCGGTGTGGTGCTTGAAAAGGGGACGATGAGTCGGAAAAAGTTGGGAACCACTGATCTAAAGCCAGGCAAAAGAGATGACACGTGACCTCAATACCGTAGAGATGCATAGAGTGGATTCGTAAAATCTTGAAATTATTTGTGATAGTTTCCGTTCAAAAGCGGTGGCTTTCAAAGGGAACATTGCTGCGGCCAAAATGTTTTTCACTCTCTCCACTTTCATTTCAGACATCATTATATTGGTTGCCAGTGAACCCGTCCCTCGGTGAACCCGTCCCGTGAACCCGTCCCTCGGTGAACCCAGCCCTCGATGAACTCGGCCCTCGGTGAATTCCGTCCTCGGGAAATTTTGAAATTAAGTGTATTAACAAGTATTAATATGAATTATTAAACTAATAATGTTATTATCAACTGATTTGTCGATCTTGTAAGGAGGTCAGGGCATGCGTAGATCACGAAGTCACGGAGTGATCAGATCACGTGATCACGATTGCGTGGTCGGCTCATTGTTGCATTGACTTGGCGAGGGGCGGACGACCGGACGTGCGACGATCGACATCCTCGTATCTGTTCATGACATCGCATTGGGTCTTATCGCATTGTATATTGTGTGTGACTTGTTCGGATGAAAAATATATCCCAACGATTGTTATTGCTCACATATCAACCACGCGTTGTCTGCTCGTTATTGCAACTGTAGGTTGAGGTCGGGTGTTAGGGTTGGGTAGGGTAGGGGGAGGGAGACATTAGGATTCGGGGAGTGGGACATTGGGTTCGGGTAGGATACTAGGGTTGGGGGAGGTGGGATATTAGGGTTAGGGTTAGGATATTAGGGTTGCCGGAGGTGGGATAGTAGGGTTGCCGGACGTGGGATATTAGGGTTAGGATGTTAGGGTTGGGATATTAGGGCTGCCGGAGGTGGGATATTAGGGTTGGGGGTGGGGGACATTAGGGTTGCCGATGAATACAAAATATCCCGAGGGCCGGGTTCACCGAGGGACGGGTTCACGGGACGGGTTCACCGAGGGACGGGTTCACTGGTAATCATATCAAGTAGGTATGAATAGGAAAAGGCTCGGAGATATTGACTTGATCCCAGCACTGGCTACAAAGGATGGTAAGACTGAACTTCAAGATTTTAGCACACTTTACACAGTCATTGAGAAAATAATAATAAATATGCAAACAATCAAACAGCAAATATGCTACAACTACGAGAATATACAAACTGTCTGTCACAACACAATATCAGGTTTTATCTAGCATGATATTTTGAAGGTATCATTGGATATCCTTCCTAAACTTCATTGTACATGTCATTTATTTACATGATAAAGGCCGAGGTGGGTGTCTGACTGAAGGATTGCTCCTATAGTAGTTCCGCCACCCTCGTATCTTTTCAGTATATCGCAAATTTGTGGTTTATTTTAATAAATGATTATGATGACAATGTCGGAATATGATTATCACAAAAAAATGGACAGGTTCCAGCAAAAGTATATATGGGTGAGGCCTCCGTGAGCCATACGTCTGTTTGATAGGCGACCTTCTGAAATCACGATCACTTGAATTTTATATAACGCTCAAGACTTGTAGATTGCAGGAACTACAATTCTAGTTAGTTGATGGTCAACTGATTACGGATTTTACTGAATAAAGTCTAGTTCTAATCGAGACTCAGTAATTCTAGTTCCACTTCAAGTTGCGTATTTTCAAAATCCCGTGCTCAGTTAATTAGTACGTAGGCTACTTGTCTGGAAAGCACTATTATCCCAATGCTAATGCAAAATACACCACATACTAAATTATGTGAATGAGCCTGACTACAGTACTGACTGACAAATTCCCACAACATCTGTGCTAAAGTCCAAAGCTTAGCTAATAATGCCACAATTGAACAATGGAGCAACCAAGAAGCAAGGCATGGTGGTAAAGCTTCCGAAAGCGCCGTATTTCTAATTGACTGCCGGGCACAGACACACCTCCATCACACCCATTCACTAAGCGTAAAACGGCCTGGTTATAAACTCGGCTCGACAGTCGACAAACATCACTTACGAAAGCGATACGAATGGGGCAACTCTAAACGGCGGGCCGCGGAAAAGCAGAACATGTAATACTAAACGATGGACCAAGCAGAGCTGCGGAGTGCGGACCGAGCGGCCCATAAGAAAAAAGCTCAATACTAAACGGCGGAACGAGCGGACCGCGGAACTAGTGGAACTTGCAATGCTAAACGGCGGACCGAATATCATATGATCGACCGAAAAGATCATCGCTCCATCAAATATGCCGGACCTGATGTGTGGAACAGTATCCCGCCGGCCATCCGACAGTCGACGAGCATGTCCACATTCAAGTCGAAATACAAGCAATTACTACTAAATAAATACAGTCCATCCTCAAGATTACCGGACCACGACTGACCTATCGATCTCGCTTCCCATGACATGCCGCCCTATTTCTTGTCGCTTTCTTTTTCTATACTGTATTCTTTACTTTCATTCAGTGTGCATGCCTCCTTTTTACTACGCCTAGGCCAAGGTGGGTTTCCGATTCCATTGACAAATCCAAGTCGCTTCGACATCTTCCTGTCTATTCATTGTATCGCATTTTTCGTGGTGTATTGAACTGATAAAATTGCTAATAAACCAATGATGATGATGATGATAATGTATTGCATCTTATCCATCGTTTCTCTATTCTCTATTCTGCTGCGAACTATACACTGAGGCTATGCAGTTCTACATATATGTGAGCGATACAGCGTGTATATTTAACCCTGCATTCGTTCATCGGTTTAGAATCAATGACTACCAAATCTGTATTTCAGACAGCTAGAAAATTGCAATGACCCCATGCCCCATACTTCGAAAAGGCAACTTGACTTGAATTGTGACTTGACTCGTGACTTGGCTTGACTTGACTCGACTCGAGTCACCTCCAAAAATTAGGTGACTTGACTTGGCTCGAGTCACTTTCGAAAATCGATTGACTTGACTTGACTCGAGTCAAAATGTGCAGTGACTCGAAATGACTCGTGACTCGAAGGTAGTGACTTGATCCCAACACTGCGTAGTGCTGTTGCGTAGCGTTACCATATTTTGGAATCGCGGAAGGGGGAGACTTTTCAAAATTCTCAGACTTACAATACGTGAGTAAAATCCGACGGTCAACTTTCAGGCTCAACTCCCGAAATACAGTTTTGCTTCTAGATTTCTCGTTGGTTGACTAAAAAATAGTCGTCGCTTACATTCGAACAGCGATTTCCTGTTCAGCATCATTTATGCCCATTTTCACTCGAAACTACCCACCATCTTAGCTCTAAAAGCTGTCAAGAAGGACGAATTAACATAAAGGAGGACATTTAGGCGTCCTCGAAGGACATTTTTAAAAACCTGAAAAGGGAGGACAATATGGGGGTGGGAGCGCTAGAGCACGATAATTTATGAAAAGGGGCGCTGGAGGAAAAAAGGTTAAGAATCACTTTGTCTATAGTGTCTATATGTCTGCTGCAAAATCGCCTTTGGAAAATAAATTACCGAATATATACTTGGATGAAAGCCGTAAACTGTTACATGACATCATCGAGAAGTAGCCTCATGACCGTTTTCGGTATGGTACACTGTCAAAGTTAATACGAACAGACCAACACCGAATTTTGCGTAAAATTTACTGAGTAATAGGCTGATCAAGCGATCAGCTGTTAGCCGCCATCGAAAACGAAACAGCTATCGCGCTTGACAGAGGGTCATAATTGTAAGCAAATGGCCGAAGGCCACAATTTCACGGTGAAATTGACATTGGAGAATATAAAATAAAAGTAAATATTTGAATGCAAACCGAGAATGTTAGTAAAATGTTTCATGATATCAGCATCTCATCACCGATCTCAGTATGGAACACAGTTACCGTTAGCACACAGATACACCCGCTTTTGCGTGAAATACGCAATGCGTTAGGTAGGCTAGGTGCCAGATCCGCGCACATCTCTACCATACTCGACCTTGATAACGAAATTGCTGCCCTAATCATTGAGTGCCAACCTTGAGACTTGGCACAGCGTTCGATACTAAAATCAAGACATACCGTGCAAAAGCTCATGACGGATCTAGATCATCACTTGGTTGCACTTTAACAGCAGCCAATTTCAATTCCGCCATTTTCTTCTCCATCCTAGCAAGTTGCTTAGTTATCGACTCGATAAACTGGTTATCTTCCTCAGCTCTAACCGCGCGCAAATTTCCCTGTTTTTCCACACTTACTTCATTAGTTTGAATGGAGTTATTACCCGGATTCGACCCCCCATACAGCTCAACCGCGCGCTGACACATAGTATCAAAATCATCTCTATAATGTCCACGTAATGCGAAAGCGATGTCGGGCCTGCAGTATTGCAAGAACATTTGGCGCTTGAACCCTGCCATATACGGTGAATTATCGGCACCCGCACACTCATTAATCTGCGATCACAAATCTCTGGGATTCATACCCGGAACTGCCTCGGCATAAAAGTTATTCAACTTCTGATTAATCGTAACATCAAAACGGTCCAACAGAACCTTTCTAAGCAAGTCGTAGCAATCAGGATCATGTGGGCTAGGAATACTCCCGTCAATAGCGGCGAAGTGTGCTTCATTCAAGTTCCTCAACAAAATGAGATATTTAGCTTTTTGCGACCGTACATTCTCGCCCTCGAGCTGATGTTCTAATATTCTGAAATACAGCGCCGGTCCGTGCTTGTTAAAAGGTCGATTGATAGTGATCTCGCGAGAGGTGAATCTGTCCATAGGTTCGTTGTCACTACTTTCCACTTCCATTTATGACAGTGAATAGCAATTGCTCATGCGAGAATTGAAAATGATTACCTTCTCCGTTGCCCGTACACGAAAATGTCGTACTGCACACAGACGAATATTCCGCCAGAAACGCCAACTCAGACTATATCACGAAATAATGGATATATCACTGAGAAAACAAAATTACAATGAACAATACGGAATTCACACAAACTTACTAGCAATTTCTAATTATAATTAACCTGTTCAACGGACATGAAAACTTCCCAAACAACACAATTTTACCACATAGCTCGATACTCTGACATGACTACACAATTAATTCCACAATTGACACAGTTCCATTCAACAACGCCGTCTCTGAAATTGAAATAAATGCAAATCCCTGTCCGGGAAAGCTACTTAACTTCAAAATATGTTACAATCCTTCGTATCTTCTGAGTAGGCGCTTTCCGTTGTCGTTTCTTATGATTAGGCGCGGTGGTTGTCGTTTCTTCTGCGATAACGTCGCGATGACTTTTACTGATCTTCGTGTCGACTCGCGAAAACGTCGCGAGAACGTCGTTGCTGTATTGCTCTTTCTCGCCGTCGTGCAAGGCGAATCTTTATATTGATTGTCTTCGGTCGGCCGGTCGGTCTTGATTAATTGAACGTCGGAAGGTCAACCATATAACGCAGAGCGAATGTTTGTAGTTGTTATAGCTGTGTATATATCTGACTCCAGAAGGTTGCGTTTACAATTCGCTGCGTGTTCCCTTGCGTTCGACGAATGGCGTAACCACGCCGTACGGCCTTGTTGGCTGACGTACCACGAAGCCTGTCTATTGCACACGGATTCGATGGATCACACTGACGAATATATTTTATTTCTGTCTCCACGACTTGTAACTTTATTGAATCACGTACGGCGACGTAACAGTACTTCCGAATCAGCGAAAATAATGAATGAATGAATGTGTATATACGTTGTACTACATTCGTATATATATCATAGCCACAAGAGATTAAATGCACCAAACATCGTACGATTTATTTCTCTTATCTATAATTCACACGACAAATAGACGACTCACGAAGGTCTTTCGGGTTTTCACTTCAGGGAATTAGGTAAGGTTTACAACACTCCCTATTGCTCAAATCTTAAAATGGCGTGAACAATATATTTCGTTAAAGTGATCATGGGGAACACTGATCGCCGGGTGGAGAATACCGAAGAAGTGCCGGTTTGTGTCTCCTTTGTAGCCCATGATATGAGACCACTGAGCTCTGTCGAGGGAAATGGCCTTAAGCAGATGGCTGATGACTTGATCGAAATTGGGGCAATGCATGGCAAAGTGAGTGCAGAAGACGTTTTGCCATCCAGATTTACGGTGAGTTGGATGAGGAGGCTTCATCTTTGAATCAGAAGCTGTTGAAGGAACTAAGAATTAATATCAAGTCTTATAGGCTGGCTGGCATCACCACAGATATGTGGACCGATCTAAACGGTCGCAGTTGTATTAGCTTGACTGTCCATTTTGTCGGAGAGAACCTGACTCTCAGAAGTAATGTTGCGACTGTTCGGCAATTCACGGATACTGCAGTTGAATCGTCCTGAAGTAGCAAAGTAGCGTAGCCTGTGTATTATAGGTAATTGCTGCGCTATACTTAACTTGGACGTCAACTTTGTAGTAAGTTCTTGAACCAAGAGATTGCTCAATACAATATTTATTCGTCGTCGATGTTTATCGTAGGTAGCGTAAAATGAGTCTGGTTTGATATGAGGGAGACTCGACAGTTTTGCAGTCTCTCGAACGAGAGAGTGACTACGTGCAATATTGCGTCATTAGTATTTATTATAGCATGCACAATATGTATTACGTGATATATTTATAATAAGCTCCATGCTAATTATTGCTTGTTTGTTAACTTAAACCCTTAAGTTGCCGAGCAACTGCACTGCCCCCTCTTCGGAAAAGAGATAACAATAGGTCTAAATGTCGGATAATCAAGTTAATTAATCAGTCGTAGCATGGAGTGTATCACATAACGAGAGAAATGTATAAATGTGAAATTGATGTCCAAAATGATTAAGTTTAATTGTTGGAGCAATGAGCAAGTTGTTATTCATTCATTTCATAATGTACATAATCGGGATGAAACAAATACACGATAAAGAAATCTAATCCTAACAATTTAATCCTAACAATCACTCACGCTGAGCGTCGCAATTGTCCATGTCACAACGTGACCGCGCGCGCGGGGCTAGTAAACTTGGTGATACCTCGTTATCCAGACCATCTATTTGAGCATGGTCAGTCAGTCAATATATAACAGTATATAACATACCCGCCGGGCTGGCATATACTGCGTTACTCGGATTTACTCGTTCATGGGCAGACGCGGACGAATCTTCGTATTACGTGGTCGCTTCTGCTTAGCATTGTGCAGAATTTTGGGAATCCTCGGGCGAAATCTCGGACTGTGGTCGTTTATCACTGCTGTGATTCTCGCATAATCCATTGGCACACTGTGTCGTTGTGGTTGTTGTTGTTGTGCGATTTCGTCGCCGCCAGATGCAATAGGTGGTGTGATCTCCTGGACTGGTACAAAATCGTCAGAAGTAGTCAGGTCGTTGGTCGATGTGTCCGATTCGATAGTCGGATTCGATGGTTGGTTGTGGGCATCTGGGTCGGAAGTAGTGGTTGTTTCGGCGACATTTGTTGAGTCTGCGAGAGATTTGGTATCGTCCTCGAGATTGTCAGAGTCATTGCCCGTACGGATCGTTTGCAGTTCGTTAGCGTCCCCATGAACGTTGTGAGTAATCCTTTCATCAACAGCATACCGTCGCCGGCGGATTCGTACACGGAGGGCCTGCAATGAACTAGCGGCAGATTCACGATGCACAATTAAACGTTCTCTAAGCCTATGACGATTACAACATAATAAACGGCATGAAAAGTATAAACCCCATAGCATCGTAGCGACAAACCAACAAGAAAAGAAAAGCTTAAGTAAAGGGTTGGTAATGGTGGATAAAAAGGATAAAATGCTACAATTAATGGCGTCTGATGCTATTTTTATTGGCTCTAAGCTAAGGGGTCAATTTGGGTATTGTCATCCTGGCTACTGCGGTTCGAAACGTACGAAGCTGACAGACTTCGTAGACGTTGTACTAGCAGCATGGAACTGGATATGTGAAATAAAACATGATCATAATCTGTGCTAAATGAAGAATCCATTTTCCTGAATAAATGTAGGAAGGTTTCTGTGATGTTGTCAACACGTGGCGATCCTAATAAATCGTCGATGTTGAGATCCATTGAAAATTTGACTTGAGTGACTGAAGCGTTGCGTGATGTGAGAATTCCATTCTGATATTTGAAATAGGAATCACCCACCTTGAATATTCTGGTTGCGTTTGCGGAGCCAGTATCGATGTATCTAGTCTCCAGAAAGGCTGTGTTGTTGTTGAATAATTGACCGAAATATGTCCTGTCTGTACTGAACGAGATGAGTGGTCGGGCGCTTAGTGTACCGTCCGGGAAGAATAAGTTGTTGTGGACAGTGATGTTTTGCTTTATGCAATGCATTTTGTATAAGAACGAGTCGAACACACCCAATCTTGAGTTGTAGGGTGCTATATTGAACGTCGAGTCCGGTGACATTGGTGTCAGCGATTTGTGGACGTTGTAAAATTGTTGTTCTATTGTGCAACTGAGGTAGTCCAGGTGTGAAATCAGTCGCCTGTGTCTATCCATTGAATCATCATGTAATTCCTGCATCTGTCCTAGCAAGAGACGCGTAGAAGTACTTNAGCNGTTGAGNCTTTCCGTCGAAAGTTTCAGCCCAAGGGTCTTGGCATCGCTTAAAGTGCAGCGNATTGGAACTAAGTAAAANCCTCCTGTGACGCACACTGCTCGTNTNGGCAAGCAGCGGACNAGATCGGAANTACACGTGTGCACAGACTGAAAAGATAGAGCTAGGTCTGGTATTTCCACCCTTGATACTTCGTGNTTGCTGTTTGTATCCATAACAATGTTTGTTCGCATCCTAATTGGTACCGTAGGACACGCATATTTGTTTGTGATTGAGGGAGGCCAGGCCATATTACCGTTCCCTGGGCTGTTTGACAGTGACCGACCTTTGCTTTACATCCAGAGAGATCAGATATATCGGCTCGTAGTTTGCTGGTTATTGAATCGTATACAATTGGTATTGTATGTACGATTAGGTTGCGTAGAAATCCGGAACGAGAGACTGAGACTGCCAAGGCACACAGGTCCTATCCCC
>ATSW01010337.1:0-11261 GCA_000444245.1 Botryllus schlosseri
CTGCGACCACTGCGCGGTCCCTTGAACAGTGCGTAACCACTAAAAAAGGTCATCTCTTCGGATTTGTTGTGCGCAACTCAGATTTTCTGTGTGCAGAGACCGTCTCAGCAGTCAGCACTGCGCAATTGTGCACGTGTGCAGCTTTGAGGGAACATTGCACAGGAGCCATGACGTGGACTGTTGTTTCATCACTGTCGCTACTTTATGTTAGTGTGTGACTTTCTTACATTTACTAGGTTTTGTGTACGTTTCTCTTAGCATTTTACTTTCCCACCAAAATGACAGAAGAAATTGATCCTTACAACCACATGATTGCCTGACTTGACTATGACTTCCATTCTATCGCGTTTCCCTATTATTGATTCATTGCCGTAGAAAATCAGCAGTATAGCAATCAAGAAATCAATCAATCAATCAATCATTGTCAATACCATGTAATTCTGAAACACGTTGGTTATTAATCTTTAGTGTAACCTGCATGGCTATTGTCAGTGCATTCTGCATTTGACTGTTGACTGAATAAACAAAAAACACCTCTATCTTTTCTCCCTCTCTCTCTTTCATTTACGCTTCACTTCTCGCGGTAACGGCGGGAACTCAGTCAGTTTGAAAAGTCAATACACCGCATAAGTAAATGGAGCAATAAGTCGCAGTATAGTGACTTTGCGGATGTGGATGAACGTGTCGCGAATCTCATCACAGCGGAAGGAATGGTGAAGTTCCTAATTGCGAACGGCATTAAGAGAGAACACATTGATTTAAATGAAGGTAATTCTTTTAAGGATATCAGCATGTGATATGTTATGATTATGTTGTCAAGAGGGTTTTTACAGCAAGCAGCAGTATGAGAAACATGAGTAGATTACCTTTTAGATCAAATTGCAGTAGCATCAAAACTGAGTTTCAGAATGTCAGTTAATCCTCTAAGTTGACGCAATGTGGGTTTATACCTAGTGATACAACTACAATTCTTGACTAAGTTGTGTACGGTACATCTTATTTTGCAGTTGACTCGCATGTTTATCCATTTACTATTATTATTATCCAGTGAAATTAATCTTATTGTATTCATATCAAGTTCCCTCTATAGTCTATATAACCTATAGAAATAGCTAATAAACCAATGATGATAGAAGTGTTTGTATGCATGCTCAGCTCANTACTGACCGCTTCCATAGTAACACTTTGCCTTTGCAATAGATCAGACCGGAGTTTCAAATGCTCATTCCGGGGAGTGTCGAAGCGATGCGTAATAAGTATTGCAAAATGCTTACTACCGGTACTCATGACAAAATATTTGGAGTAGAGACAGATGCAGAGGTTAGTAATGGTTAACTATTCTAGAATGAATATTGGTTGTGATAGTCATGTTTATTTTTGTTGCAATCTTATATTGTAGCCTATATCTTNAAGATTGTTGTGGCACAACTCTTGCCTTCATATCAACCGGAATGCAATAACTGGAATTTCCCGAAACCAAATCTTCTGCATGGCTATTATGATTATATTTATTTGTAGGGAGAAGAAGCCGATGAGTTTATACTCCTGACAGAGTTACAAAATGCAGTAACTGAAAAGAGAATAGGGGCACAGCATGATCTGAGGGCGATTAGGCTTTATGAGGTGAGTTGTAAGATTTGCTGCTTGCTTAACCTGGTAGGCTACTTTGTGAACAATGAACGTAGGTGTACCATAATGTCCTGATTTTCAGATTTGTACCGATTTTTACTCTTGACCTGATTTTCAGCAAACATTGTTCGGCGTTATCTGTAACATCTGGATTGTTTTGCATGCCAGGATCTGGCACAAGTTCCAACTTAACAGACCATCACAAAAGTACCGCTNGTTGTCTGAAAATTTCGTGACCTAACATCGGCGCATGTTGAGTTAATTTCCNAGTTACGCCATAAACATGTGTTCTAGTTCGGGGTCTGTTGAGTTCAGACGTGTGCTGCAAAAATGCGACACAATTGTTTTTATGTGCTGAAAATATGGTATCCGAGGCCTATGTTTTGATTGTTTACGTTATGACGGTTCAATAAACACACTCGAACTGAAAAAAGGCCTCCCGCGTACGATTAGATCAATGGAGAATTTCAATAAAGACCGAGTCTCTTTGCCTCTAATTATTGCTCTCTAAAGCAAACTGCATAAACGGCGTACAGAGCAAAATTCAACACGATTCATGTTCTTACTTGACCTGACTAAATAATCAGTGCAGATATGACTATAATTCGAGATATTGTGTATAGCAGGGGTCACCAACCTTTCTGCAACCAAGAGCTACTTCTTGGGTACTGATTGCAGCGACAGGCTACCATTTACCCACGCCGTTCACCCGTAACAGACTGAATTTTTTCCGCTTTGATATTCATAGCACTGGGCAGGAATCACATTGCGGTGTGTGAGACTTCTAAGAGAGTCTTTTAAATCAAAACATCCCATTTCAACTAGCTATCCACTAAGATTCTTCAAGAAATCAGGCATTACTTCGCACCATGTTTGTATAAATTTTACAACAACAGTCAACTCAAATTTTAAAATAGATCATGTCACACTTTAGACTGGACATCATGTTATCTGTTTCTATATCAGTCCGTGGGAAGCCCGGCAATGCACGCTATCAACAAGTGCGCTGTACGAATACATAAAGTTAGAAACATGGTACTAAACTGCGTTGAGTGTAAGAGAAACAAGCTGTGTCAGAAGATGCAATACGTACGTAAGTGGCNAACATATATTGAAAATCTCCTAGTACTTCACAGCTATCTGCTACTGAATAGTAATGTTGTTTACTACTTTGGCATTGTCCTGGACATCAAGCTTCCATAACGGAACCCCCACCATTTCAGGAAGATCGTGGATGGAAGTCCGTCATGTCGCCTGTATAGGCAGTGCGCCATATCCGTCGTCTTCGATATCTTGTGATTCTATTACATGTTGGTATATCATGAATTGTAATTGAGGATATTTGATATACCATTATTGTCATTTATAAGTTACATGTTAGTGTGATTTCAACAAAAATTGCTAAATCAATCAATCTGTATATTTAAAAGCTCAATGGTTATAATCTGACCACTATTGGTAAATGCTGCTTAAGGGTCTTCAAAAATGACTTTTTTTCTCAAATNGTACTGGCTACTTGATANAATTGTTAGGTTACCTAATTTAAGCCTACACACCANATTTGGTTCAATTCCAGCCNGTAGCCGCATTGCTACAGGAGAAGAAAGTTTCTATTTATTATATAATAATATATTCAACAAAANTTTCAAAATTTTCTGTTCACCCCATGAAAGTGTTTGGTTGTCTATAGAAATGATGTTCATCCGATNGGTTGGTATTCGAGTGAGTCTTCTTCCAATTTTTTTGATTCTCTTTTTTGTTATATTTTCATCTGCCACCTTTCTGTTCTCCATATCGAGTGCTATTTTGAAGTTAATTATCGTTTTCTTGTATATGGATAATATTGTCCATTCCGTTCTCTTGTTGCCGATGTTGTACAATATGTTGTTTGCTGTAAGCTTCCTTCCCAGTTTTTTTGTATATCTGCATGACGTCAGGATATGTTTTGCGTCATCATCGTTGCAGTTGCAGAATTTACAGTTCAAGTCAAGTGCTGTCCCCGTTGTTGTGTGGGTTATGTTTCTGCTCCACTTTTTGTTGCCGAATATATAGGCATTGTGGGCGGTCTTGTAGTTCACGATTAGTTCTTCGTTCGTGATGGTTTTTTGGTTTAGATATTGGGTTTGAGCGATCTTTTTCCAATTTATCTCTTCTCCCCCTTCAGATCGTGTTTCCGGTCGATTTTCCTTTAGACCAGTGGTTCCCAACGTGGGCGATATCGCCCCCCAGGGGGCGATTTGGCGGTCTAGGGGGGCGAACATGACGAAGGGGGCGATAGGGGGGCGAAAATGGACAAAGGGGGCGACGGGGGGCGAAAGTAGCGAAGGGGGCGATGACGCGTCAAAACAGCTGACCTTTTTTTTAGTCAACCCACGGAGATTTAGTTACAAAAGTGTCAAATTAGGCTTCGAGCGGTAAAGTTGAATTTTTTTTTTAGTCAACCCGCCGGTGATGACAGTTTGTATGCCCAATTTTCGGTACACAAAATTTGGGGGGCGATGATCGGTGTTGAGCTTGAAAAGGGGGCGATTGGTCGAAAAAGGTTGGGAACCACTGTTTTAGACTTTTTACTGCTTTGTAGAGGCTTTTATGGGTGGCTGGCTGCCAGTCCTCTTCGTCAAAGTATATTCTCTTGCAGAGCTCTAGGCTTTCGATCCAGTTTTTTGGGGTGGGGTATTTATGGGGTTCCGTATTTTTGTACAGTCCCTCATTTATTTGTTTTATTTTTGTCCCAATTTCATACACTGCGTGCTGGTGCCAGATTTCGTTTAGTTTTTCAATTTTCTTTAGTACCAATCTTTTTTCCAATTCATAGGCTTTTACCTCGATTCGACGTCTGGTATTTCAAAACCACCTCTGTCATTTTCCGCAATTAACGTTTTCCTCGCTATTGATTCCATTTTCTACGGCTTCCATATAAAATTGAAGTACATCCTTTCCACTCGTTTTTGGTAATATTTTGGCATTTGGATCAGTAGTGCATTATATACAGAGGTGGTCAAAGTAGTCACCGTCGCTACTCAAGTAGAAGTAGAAGTAACGCCGGAATATCTACTCAAGTAGAAGTAGGAGTGGTGGTTCACAAGTAAGTAAGTAAGTAAGTAGGTATTCTACGCTTATATTTGCCTACGAAACTGAAAACTGTCAAGTAGAAGTAGAAGTAGTCTAAAATCATAACTACTTGAAAAGTAGTGTGAGTAGGCAAAATCTACTTCAAGTACTTCAAAAAGTAGAAGTACTTCGTTACTGACCACCTCTGATTATATATGATGAGGCTGGATGCCACGGGGTTGAGTATGGTCTTTTTTCCTACCCAGGATAGTCGTCTGTGCCGGTAGGCGTTGAGGATTCTTTTGATCTTCATAACTCTCGTGTTCCATGTATCGCTTTTTTGGTTTTTGCCAAAGGTTTGGCCTAGTATTTTGATATCCGGCTTTTTTTAGATGTTGATATTTCGATCTGTTGGTTGGAATGCCGCGTTTTGGTGGGATGTGGAGGATTTTCGTTTTGTTTGCGTTAAGCTTCTGGGCCGTTGCTCTCTCATATTTTTCAAATTCTCTGAATACCAGTTCGACATCTGCTTCCTTTGTGAGGTAGCAGGTAAGATCGTCTGCATATTGCTGTACTTTGATCCTTAAGCTTCCTAGTCTGAAGGCTTCAATGCTTGAATTGTTTTCGATTTGTCTGGCTATAGGGGGTAGCTACAGATGGCGTATAGGGCCATACTGAGCGAACACCCCTGCCTTATTCCTCGTTCTATATGTATTCTATTTGTCAGGACTCCATTGACAAGGATTCTGAGTTAGAGAGGCTTGACTCAAGAGTAAGTCAAGTCTCTAAAGGAAAGACTCAACAAGTCCTGACTCTTGCGGACGAGTCAAGACTTGAAGAGAAAAGACTCAACGAGAATTGACTCAGAAGAAGAGTCAAGACTCGAAGAGGTAGGAACAGACTCCGACGAAACTTGACTCGGGAAGAGGAGTCAAGTCTCGAGGAGGGAGGGGATTGAGTCAAAAGGTGACTCGAAGTTGAAGTGGAAGTCCTTTAGTCGAAGAAGAGGAGAAGTAGAGGTAGGTTTTTCTAGCCCAGGTGTACGACAGTAAGTTACTAGCTATTACGGTAAGTTAAACTATCTATTGCCACAGCGGCAAGCGAATCGTCTTTTTCACCTGAAAATAGCCGTTAGTAATCGAATATGCATACCTTAATACAACCGAATACTCCAATACTCCACCTGTGGTACGCAAAGGTCTTCCGGGTGGTACGCGAGTAGATTCTGTTTTATTTCGACCGAAGGGAGGTATTAGTTCAGGTGGGGTTGATTTTGAGTTTTTGGAAGCCGTCGTCGTCGTCGTGGTAAGGTCGTCGTCGTGGGTAGGGACAATCTCACCAATGACGGCCTACGGCAGTGGTTCCCAACCTGTGGTACGCGTTACACTAGTGGTACGCGAAGGTCTTCCAGGTGGTACGCGAGTAGATTCTGTTTTTTTTATCGACCGAAGGTAGTTATTAGTTAAGGTGTGGGGTTGAACACCAAGATTGTTCTCCAATAAACTTCAGGCTTAGCATGGCCTCCTCGTACTAGACTCTAGCTCAGTGGTTCTCAACCTTTTTGACCTCGCGGCACCCTTTGGAAATGAAAATTGTTCGCGGCACACCAGCACAGCGGTTCTTTTTTTGGCTTACGGCACCTGCAAACTACCAGAATACTCAACTGAACCTAGTTCAGTAATAACGCTGAATAATGTGACCACCTCTGCAGTCAATACAAGATGTTTCTGCATTAAATTGAACAGTTCTCGCGAAAACAAAACAATTTATTGAATTTCATCACAGACAAAGTCAGTGCGAAATTTGCGCTTGACTNCTAGCNCATATCCTTTCAATGTCTGGACGCACATTTGATAATGCTACTCTCATCTCTTCTTCAACGGCAAGTAACCTCTCCCTTTTTTTGGTTTTTACNTTGNCCANAAAAGAAAATACGGTCTCGCACAAATACGACGTGGAAAATTGAAGTAAAATCACAATTGCCTTTTCTCCAATGCAAGAATATTCCTTCTGGATTTTAATCCAAAATTCGTCGAGAGCCATCTCATTGTACCATAGCTTCATGTTTCCGTCATTTCGGATGTCAATCAGCTCTTCCTCTTCTTTGATATTTAAAGTAAAATGGGTTTCCTGCGGCAAAAATGGGTTTCTTATCCATGCATAGTTTTCTGTATTCAGTGTTGGAAAATATGTGTTTATTTTTACATGCAAACATTTGAAATGCTGAATAATCAATGGCACGATTTCCCTGTTATTTGTTTCGAAGAAATGGGAGAACATGCTATAAGTGCCTGCTTCTGCTCGTATTGACGAAATTTCTAATTTCTCTTGCAGTGCTCTTATTTTGTCCGTTGAAGTTGAAAGATTTTCATTCCTGCCTTGCATACTGGAATTTGTCTTATTTAGGTGGTCGAAGATATCTACCAAATATGCTAATTTAGAGAGCCAGTTGTCATCGCAAAGGATATCCTCAAATCCTCTTTGTTTTTCAAGCCTAAAAAATAACAGCATTTCTTCCTTCAGCTCGTATACTCGTATACTCGCTTTTCCACGTGACAACCATCTTGCCTCAGAATGGAGCAGAAGATTATCATAGTTTGCGCCCATTTCCTTGCAAAGTTTGGTAAATAACCTGGACTTAAACTTGTTTTAGTACTTTGTTCAAATCTGCGTCTAATGTTTTCTCCACAAGCACTTCACGATGAAGGAAACAGCGAGTTGCTATGATATCACTATTTACCCTTTTTACAAGTGAAACAAATCCTTTGATTGATCCAACCATGGATGGAGCTCCATCGGTACAAATACCTACACATTCCTCCCAAGTCAATTCATTTTCCTCCAAACACTTGCTTAAAGCATCAAAAACATCTCGACCAGTCGTCCTTTCCTTGAGTTCTTTACAACAACAAAAAAAACTGATCAGCTATTTTTCCGTCACTGACATACCTGATAAAAGCCAATAACCGGGCCTTGCCACTGATATAAGTAGACTCATCCACTTGCATCGTAAAGATTTTGCTCTTCTTCAAAGAAAATATTACGGTATCTTGTATATCACTGGACATGTCACAAATACGTCTACGAATCGTGTGATTTGACAAGGGAATTGTTTTCAATTCCTCTGCAGCTTTGGTCCCGAACATTTATTTTACAATTCCAGTGCAAGCCGGAAGAATAACTTACTCCGCTTCCGTGTGAGGCTTTGAATTTTTAGCTAGTACCTCCGCTACTACATAACTGGCCTGTTGTGATCTCGTTGAAACTTCAAACGTTTTGGTGAACGACTTAGATTAGTGTTTTCGCTCATCCAAGAGTCTTTTGAAATAGCTCGGTGGTTTGTCAGCCAAGTGTCCGTGCTTTTTTTCAAGGTGCCTTTTCAACTTACTTGGCACCATAGCTTCATTCGACAATTTCGCGTGACAGATAAGGCAATCTGGTACAGGTTTCGATTCATCTTCACACCAAGTGAAGCCCAATTTAGATAACTGTCGCAATATAAGCGTGCTCTCTTAGCGTTCTTTTCTAATTTACCTCCACTTCCAAAAGCTCTCTTTCCTTTATTGCAATGATCGTTACCGCTTGACTTCCTTTCTTTTGAACTAAACTTCTCCATTTTAATATTTCTAAAAGTAAACTTTTGTACATATAGCGTCCCCATATAACTCACTAAGCACTGATAAGAAGTCACAATACTGTTCCTTCGTGATTACAACAAACAGGACGTATTCCGACGAAAGTAAAAGGGGATTATTTTGATTTACTCATGATTTACGACTTCACAGAAATTTTGGGCTGCCGATAGATACTATTGCATAAAATTATTTGGGCTGCCGATAGATACTATTGCATAAAATTAGTTTGACAACAAACTCAACACACTGCCGCATTGTAGATGCAATTAACCATTGTATCCACGTAAGCGGTGTCTTACTAAAAGCCTAGAAGTGGGCAGATACGGAATCAAAAATACGGAATATCGGCCTGGTGTAAATGACCATATAGTAGTCGACAAGCACAATGAATACCACTAACAACAACAACCATCGCATCGAAGAGGTCATGCACGATCGCCACTAACGAATACAGGGCGTAGGCTATACAGTACATTTCCACGCAGACCGCATGAGGATATAGCCATACCTCAATAGTTCTACTGGCAGCCACTTGCAGTTCAACATGTTTCCAACAAACCAAGTTAATAACCTCAGCGGCGAGGAAGTTTGTTAACTATTATATTTTGATCAACCTTACTACTCAATTCTCATATTAATCGCCGGTAACATCCCAGCAAACACAGAATATATTGCAGATATATTTTGTATATGACTCAACTACTTCAAAATATATCTAGTCATATGTACTGTTTATATAAATCTGTCGACACATTTGCACATATATAGGACATCTTCAAAGATACCTGTATGACATTGTCATGATATCTTGCTTGACCCTAGGTGACACCTGAACCTGGTTGGGTACCTGGACCTGCCACATCCTGCACTGCCCTTATCAATGAAGACTGACTGATGATTTTACAAATCATGCATGGCTTTGTTCGTGTATTAAATCAGCACAGAACTGCACAATCACTTCAGCAAATATTGCTGCCTAAGCATAAGTTCGAAATCGTTGTCGGAATTGTCAGACTCTGTGATGACAGCCTTGCTCCTGTTATNTTCTTTATCGCCACCCTATAACATAAATGAGTAAATTACTACAATTGATTATTATCACTGTAGAACAGAAGTCGTTATGTGTTTGGTTGTGGGTAAAATGGGATGGTGATCTGAGTTACATTAACCAAAAGACCTCAAGCCCTCTTTCAAAAGCGACATGACCTTTACTTTTACACTGAAGATATAATTAACGCAGTTACGCTTTCAAGATGAGAAACCAGAACCTGTTCAAGTTCATTAATGCCTGTCATTATAGAGAAGATTTTCATGCTATTGGCGTCATGAAGACGTGCTGCTGGGAACGGATTTCAAAACCTATCGTTTGGGCACGGGGTGAAGATTGTTCTTTACATTATCATTTTAATATTAATATGGTAATAGTTGCCTGTGAGAGGCTGATGTGATAATGATCGCTCATTCCATGTACGGCATAGTAAATATATGCAGTGGTTCGCAAACTGGGGTCTGCGAGACAATTTTTATGACTGCGAAGTACCTTCCAAAAATTCACACGATCCAGAAATTTTCGAATATTTTAATTCCCAGAGTATAAAATTTTTTAGACAGGTTATTGTCTGAACCAAAATCGATGTTGCTTAAAATTATTTTGTAAATCAACATGAAGTAGAGTTATTCAAATTAAATTTTATTCTCCCCGTGTGAGACAAATGCGACCCGCGGAGGGAAATTGTCAAAGGCCTGTCTCGTAAATTTTCTCGTAAAGTTTGGGGACCACTGATATACAATGTTCTGAAGATGAGCGGTAANAACAATTCACTNACAGTCCAATAATANCATAAAANACACAACTGTCACACCACANANNCATCAAACTTAATAACAAANTTACCTTGCAAGATCNAGCAACAGTTAGANANCTTGNNACNTGATCTTTAGTTCTTTTATCTGGGATCTCGAGGTCAGGATGAGCCGATCTGCATGCTTCTAAAAAGAGATATAATTAGATGAAGATATCCACTGTCCAGTCATGGTATATTATACATCAGCCATCAGACAACGAACAAAACTCATCAACAACTAGAGTACTAAAGTAGATAACTTTGCACATCAGTGACGACATATGACGTCAAACGATTAAAATGTTGAAAAATCGAGGCTTTGGCTCAACTTTTTTTTACGTTGATTACGTTCAATTTCCGTCAATAACCGTTGATAACTTACGTCTAATAGTCTTTTCAAGTGTCACTCTTGCTTTTTTTACCCTTAAGACTAGGATTTCCATATACTTTCTTTACAGCTATGCTGGTCATCATATTTNCGACAGTTTCCGGCAATTGTACACCCCGGAATCCCATTAAAGCGGCTACCTGTAACAACATTATATTAGTGGTACACAATACAGATGGTACTGCCTTGCATCAATGGTTTGCACCANAATTAACAATNACATTTATGGGCATTCTAGATAAAACCATCCACACCATAAATTTCATGGTCACGCTCATCAAAGGCTTGGTTGACTTTGCGATTTCGCAATAAATCACATTGGCAATTCAATTTTGGATGACAGAACTAATTTCGAAAAGGACCCCTGCTGTGTCTGAAAATGATTCCTTGGTGTCGGCGGACACCCCTGATTTAGACTGTCAATCGCTTTGTTCGAATGAGAAACAAAAACATACCAGTTCAGACTTTGCCGTTGTTCAAAGGTGTTTCAGCTGTGACAAGGTTTCACAGGGATCTTCAATTATATCTTTCAGCAAAATTGGGGCACTCGATTGAGGTCTTTTGGAGTAATTGCCGATATGATGTCTGAGGAAATCCATCATCTGGTTTTTCTGCAACTTTATGTCTTTGATGCACAAGCTAAAAAGGATTCGATTACAAGGAAGTTGGATTGATCTTCATATGTGATAAACTTACTGAGACTGCCAAGGGCAC
>ATSW01010340.1:0-12032 GCA_000444245.1 Botryllus schlosseri
CGTTGGTCTTTGGTCCCATATGGTGATAAACAAAACCCCAGACCCCCCTCAGCCAGTGGGATTTTTGTCGCTACATATCAGCTATACCCTATTTCATGTAGGCTACTGTTTGGTGAGTCACCGTATTTCCCCTAAACGCGCGAAGCGTGACAAATTTATATTATTCATGTTTGAATCGGTCAATATGGTCGGTGTGGTATGTTGGAAAAGGTAGGACCCCTAAATATTAATTATACATCTTCGGGCGGAATCGTTGTTATATTGACTCCTTTACATGATGCAATTTCGTGACCTCCTATATCTGCTATGTCAGAAGATATGAAAATCATCAAAACGTACCAAACTAAAAGACGCACATGATTTCATATTGGTATTTCTTTACAGGCAAATAATTTTTTCCTTGCGGGATGGCATTTGTCCAGTAGGGTTAGGGTCGCCAGGACAGGAACATTCGACGCCAGCCATTGAGGCGCCTATGGACAATTAAACATATATGCATATATATTAGGGTTGTTCAAAATTTGGAAAATGTTTGGAATTCTGCGCGTCCATCGATTATTCTGTAGATTATTGTTAAAAAACAATAATAGGCTTGAAAGAAGCTCGCAGGAAAGCCGGTAATATTTGTCTAAATGCGTTTGAAAGTAGCCGTCGGCGAGTGGGCGGGGAATCGATGAAGTGGGCGGGCAAAGAGAAGCCATTAATCCTGATTGGTTGAAGCCGGTAATGATAAGCTAATGATTGGCTGAAGACCGACTTTGTGAACACTGCTGGTAAAGATTTTTGCGTGCTGTTGTGCAGTCGTTTCTGTTGGTGGCATTACAGACATGATATATTGCCATTGTTAATGTTGTCATCAAGAGTCCATAGTACAACATTGCAACCACCCAAGTTAATATCTACCTGCAGAATGTGTATAAGTGCTATGTATTGCACAGGTGCTCTCGCTAGTTGAGATACGAATAAACTAGATGCATGCATATTGCTACCTTCAACCTTTCCAAAAGTTACTGACAGTGAGTGAAACTCAAAAATTTACCACCAGTAGTCAACATCTCAGTAGTACTTGTTAGGACTAGTCGACGTCTCGCCCATAAACGAACGCATATTACACTTTTTATTCACAATTGAATGAAGGCGAAAAGCACTATTTACAAAAGACATTAAAAAAGTAGGTTGCAGATCAGTGTTGCATTGTTAGGCACAAGTTGCAGATTACAGGCTTTTGATTAGAGTTGACTTCCTACTGTCTTCCTATGCTGTTCCACAGCTTGAAGCAGACTGTCTCTTTGTTGTTCATTGTCAGTCAAGATTGAACCATAGTCTGTGCTTAGCTTTACACCTCGTTCTGCGGCATCATTAACGACTTGACAGAACTGATGTAGGAGCTCATTCTAGTACAGGAATCTGATAAGTGCCAAACATCAACCCGTTGAGCTAGCCACGCCCCAGAGCATTCAAAAACATCAAATATGTACCACGACTGTGGCCAAATAAAATCAGACAAAGTAGTGTCCTTGTTGATGTGTAAAGTTGCATTCAACGAGGGCGGGGCGCTCCTGAAACTTGAAGTTCGCTCTACCTGCAGGAGCGTCTTTGCCATATTTTCTCGGGTTTCATTGCTTTCACTCGGCGAAAACAAGGCATATACAGCGGTTTCCTCCACGATANACCAGTCATGCTTTAAAAGCTTTTGTGAAGCAGCTTTGGAAACNTGTTCATCATGTTCCTTGTAACTCAACATGTCCTGGATGAATCTCAAGTCATTACCGGCNGCATCACGACCGANGCTGGAAGCAACCCAGGCAGNGATATAAAAGAGAACTAAAAATAAATTGAAGCGATGCAGCAGTTNNACTTCTTCAGATTTGTAACTGTNNCTNATNNACATCTTCTGAGCGNNNTNGCAATTGTGCNNACCCACCTTGCATGGTGTGTTGCACCAGGTTTGTGATGATGTATATCTCCATCTGCACCGAGAAGAGCAAGAGCCATTAGTCACACATTGTTTGTAGTCATCCCGTGTGAAGAAATCTTTTCTGGCGAGTAGTAGCTTGAAGTTCTCAACTGTCATTGCTGCTCGTTCTTTAAAGCATATAGGAATAGTCAGAGTCTTGAATTGCTGTTTTCTGTCAAGACTGCTCCAGCTCTTCTTAACCCTAGAATGCATAACAGGGGTCAAAATGACCCAGACGGTGCTATTCATTGTAACTGCTAAACACATATTGCGAATTGAATCCTGAAATTTCTTGACTTTGTTAGTCTTTTATACTTATACATGATGAGAAAAAATTTGTTCTGAAAATTTTTACCTTTGACAAGAAAAATGCATATTTCATTGAATACCCCGAGAATGCATAACAGGGGTCATTTTGACCCGCAGCAAATTTAAATAGAAAAGGACCCGAAAAAGAGGCCTGAGATCATCAGATTTTATAAACAGACAAAGATTTGTGTTGACTTGATTGACCAAATGGTTCAAACATATACTTGCAAACGAAAATCCTGTCGATGGCATATAGTTCTCTTTCACAATCTGCTCAACATCGCAGCTCTAAATGCATTTACCATATTCAGACAAGTATGACCTGATTATATGAGTGGACAAGGTTCAAAGCAATGAGGTTTGATCGATATCTTGCTAACTGCCTCATTTTGCTCCACATGATGACAAGATAGACAATGCAATACCACAGAGCCACTGGAGAGGCTAGATGAGATGTGGCATAGCTTTTCGAAGTTCATCCCCGCAATCAACAAACACGTTGCAGAATAGGAAGTGGTGTTCCGTACTAGGGATGGTGTGATTTGTGGTGAGGTTCACGTTCGCGTTTTGTGTATGAACCCCCGAAATTTAGAGGTTCACGTCCACAAACGAACCTTGATAAGTTCTGCACTGTGAACCTTTTTAATAGGTTCTGCACTGTGAACCTTTTTGATAGATTACAATTTTCACTTCCTTCTTTGTATGAAATTTATTGCATTTCACCTGCGGGCCAATCAATGCATGGCGTTATCGCAGCTTAAAAATAAATCAACACCAAATGCGCATGCACCTTGACAATCTCAAATACTTTAACTAGCTTTGTTACAAAAGTTTGCTCGAAATATCCTACTTGCCGTTTTTGAATATTTAGTGATTCTCTGCTGGGAGCTTGACTTGCGATCATAAAACATCAAGATCCAATTACGCTACATGTAGGTAGCGACTCCGTATGTCCAGACGCGAGGGATAAGAAAGTTGCGAAATGTTGCTCCAGATGTTGCAGACCGATGTGCCCAGAATACAGCGTGACCATGATCATAGGCGACAAATGCAATGAATGAATCAGGGTATTCTCTGTAGTGTGAACTGTTCTGGACTTTTATTTCATTTTATCATCGACTTCTATACACTGCTTTTCGTCGGTTTTCACATTAAATTACAGCAGAAACTCTAGACATGTCATCATTACGCCAATGAAAGATCTGAGGAAAGAACAAAAAGAAAAATTTTCAATGTCTTTGTAATACAATTGCACGTAATAGCAATACGGGTCAAAATGACCCCTGTTATGCATTAGCGTAAGTTTTTTCGTGTATGCATTCTAGGGTTAAGGTGGGCAAACATGTGTTCTCTGGTCCGGTTGTTGCTTTTCCAAATAAACATTTCCAGACGTCTTTGACTACTAGCTCATACACATGGTGCCGACACGCATGGTAAAAAAAAACTTCTTTCCTAGAAGGTCCTCAAGGATCTTCGCTGCACCCTTCTTCCAGCCGTTGTTGCTTGCTTTGGTGTCAAAAACCAAAGCTGTTACAGCATCTTGTATATCCCACTTTTTAATTATGTCGAAATTAGTTTCAGCTTGTGTCTGACCTGCCGCATTTTGTATCTTCTGAATTCCAAGTAGTTTTCCTTCCGAGTATTGAGGTTGACAAGATAGAACAATTGACAAAGCTTCATATCGATTTCCTAATCTATCCACTGTGAGCTTTCCATCCCAATGAATGGCAACATGCTGTGGTCTATTTTCCTCAAATTTTTCCAAAATGTCCTGAGATATCTCCAGGCGATTTGTTTCCCTGGCTCTCTTCGTTGAAGATCTTGGCAGGGAGAACATGGCTATATCTCCTCCACAAGCCTTAATAAATGCTCCCATCAGCATCGTTGTCAGTTACTTGCAATCGATCCAGAGCTTGGGACACATGCGTATTTTTCATAATATTTTTAGGTGCCATCAGTTTAATGGATTGGGTCGAGGTGCCAAGTCCAACATCAGCATCATAGTCAGAACTTGAACTCAAACTGTCACCCTCTTTTGAAGATGACGAAGATGCTAAAACAACATAGTCACAACTTGAGTCGTGTGAAACGTTTTCAACAGTTTGATCTGCAATGGCTGCTGTATTCTTTTTTAGGTCTTTAGCCAGAATTTTGTCTCTTCCCAACATTATTGACTGGCGAGATTGCCATTGATCTTCATAAAATGCAATGTCTTCAAGCTTTCTTTCATGTGATAGATAAATGTCATTTCTATTGTTGTTATGGTATCTCTACTTCCAATATCCCACAGCTTGTCCAAATTATCAGTGAATTTTCTCCTCTTACCCTTGGGATCACTTTCCTGTTTCGGATTCTTTTTCAGATCACGCCATCTTTCGTGCAGGTTTTGAAGTGATCGCACCACATGTGATTTCTGCATTGTCGCAATTCTCGCCATTTTCCACACTGTCATTACATCATCCACCACCACAGTACATAGTTCATGAGTAGGGGTTGACTGAGGACAATGCTCTTTCAGATGCAGCAAGTAACTCATTACTTCTCGTATAGTAGGTAATCTCGAGCCACAGATGTAATCGCAAGTATATCAGACCAAGTACTGCTCAGATTTGGATTTTTTTCTTCGCAGCGGCATGTGTGCAATCTTTCGCCTGCACTATTGTCGCTCCAAATCATAAACTACTGCTATCGACTCTGAAGCAGTGTTGGGATCAAGTCACTACCTTCGAGTCACGAGTCATCTCGAGTCATTGCACATTTTGACTCGAGTCAAGTCAAGTCACTCGATTTTCAAAGGTGACTCGAGTCAAGTCAAGTCACTCGATTTTTGGAGGTGACTCGAGTCAAGTCAAGTCNANTCGAGTCAAGTCAAGTCACGAGTCAAGTCACAATTCAAGTCAAATTGAATTTTCGCGTTCATTCAAATCATTCAAATTCATTATATTTTACTAGCTGTGTTAAAGAGAGATCAATTGGTCATTTATCNTGAATCAAATAATGAATATAAAGTTAAATATACATGCAAAACTGCGTTGTATCGCTCACGCACGCGTAGCGAACTGCTAATAAAATACGTCAGTAACTGTATATAGCTACATCAGGGGTGTCAAACATACGACCGGCCAAATGATTTCATTCGGCCCTCCAAGCAATTCTGAGTATAGGTGGATTTTATCCAACACATTTCCCGAATTTGTAGTAAGAAATATTCCTTCAAGATAGCAAATTTTGAGTAGACCACATTATAGCCACCCGACAGCGGAGTTGTGATTTCTAGTCATCGTCCGGATAAAATCGCTGACATTGACACCCAACTCCGAGAATGTGAANAAGTGCATATATTGAGTTAAGAGTTAGTAATATTTTGGAATCATTTGACTGGTGCGGCCCGCGAGTGATCTGAATATCTGAATCCGGCCCGCGACGTCAGTTGAGTATGACAACTCTGAGCTACATGCTACATTCTCTTATTATCAGCCAAAATAGAGGATCGAATACGAAGCCTCGAGAAGTTGAACGAAATCGATATCGTAGGCCTATATTACACTAGCCATCTATACACATCCGTGAGAATATAAACGCATAAAATATATTCGTTCGATTTAAATCATACAAGAGGGTTGGTAAAGTTGAGCGTTGTGCAATGTAAGGACAGAGCCGTCCAATAAACAGCGATACGTTGGTATTAAATTAATCTGCTACTACGACAACGCAAGCTGTGATCATTTCGTTTGCGGTCAGTGTATTTGTGATGTAATAATGTAAGATCAGTGAAACGTACAATCAGTGAATGACTGGTTGGTCTCACAATTGACAACGGCGTATCGTGAATAATCCGAACATGCACAAAATACATTGATTTAGTCGACAGCGTTTACTTGATGACTTGAAATTGACTCGTAAATTTTGCTCCGAGTCACGAGTCAATCCACATTTTTGAAGCGCCGAGTCAAGTCAAGTCAAGTCATTTTTGCAAAGTGACTCGAGTCAAGTCAAGTCATACGAAAAAGTCATGACTCGAGTCATCCCAACACTGCTCTGAAGCATTCAAAGAACACGTGTTACAGTACTACTAATGACTCATCAACCCACAACGCGCTTGTACAGAACCACAACTGCTACTAACAGACTCTACCTCAGCAAAACAGACTTTCAATTTAGTAAAGCCAAGCTCCCGAATCTGAGTCAGCTGTTGCAGTAATCAGTGAAGCTTAGCCGATTACCCAATCAAGAACCGTGGTTTCGTGATTGCCCGCCTCTGCTGTCGGTTGCCCGCCCACTTATCAGCAACGACTTTCAAACGCATTTAGACAAATGTTAGCGGCTTTCTTGCGAGCTTCTTTCAAGCCCATTATTGTTTTTAACAATAATCTACAGAATAAGCGATGGACACGCATAATTCCAAACATTTTCCAAATTTTGAACAACCCTAATATATATATCGTAGTTTTCAGTCAGAACAAGGGCATTCCTTTTCGGCCAAGGTCTTCTCGCTGCTCATCATTCTGGCACACTTCTCGAAGTCGCATGTTGCATGGCCTCTAACTTCATATGTCTTGTGCGTCGTGGCGCAGTACTGGCCGACGCCGAAGTCTCCCATTTCCATAAATCATGCGTATTTTTGTTGGGTGACGGGGACCCCAACATTAAGACACATGGCAATATTAAATCGCGCCCAGAGCGAAATTTTTTTGAAAAAGTCGCATGAATTTCTAAAAAATTACTCTATCATTCATGTTAATTCACGAAATAATTTTGGGCTTCCATCGGTTTCGGGCGCCAAACCCCCCAATCGGGGGTTTGGAGTGCGGTAGTTACAGTCCCGACTCCAATAAAGCACTTTTAACGCGCCATCGCCCCCTATCGCCCCCTTCGTGATTTTCGCCCCCCTAGACCGCCAAATCGCCCCCTGGGGGGCGATATCGCCCACGTTGGGAACCACTGATCTACAAGGTCTGAGGTCACGTGAGCACATCAACAGAAATATCCTACAGTGCGACTTCATTTTATTGTTAAATTTTCAATTGCCTACCGATAAATACATATTGCTGTTTCGAGATGTTTTCTTACGGTGAGTGAAAAAATGTAAAGTTGGAATAAAAAGTTCAATTATGGCTAATCTGTCTTAATAAAGCAGTGGTTTCCAACTTTGACGAATTTTATGGAAAAGCGATACCAGCGATACGTGAGTACCAACTGTACCGCTATGCCATAATTAAGAAAAAATGCTGCTGCTGCTGCATGCGGTGAATACATTGAACTGAAAGCATGCAGTTTAGTTCAGGAAATGAAATAACAGCCCGTTACATAGATTTGCTTACATTGACAAAGTTCCGGCATGACACTTTGTGTCACCTTATTAAAACTTGACCCCCTTAGTAAAACCGCTTGACGAAGTTCGACTAAGTCCCGACAGTGCGAGGCCCTCTGGCCCTCATCCTCTGCGCTACAGATACTTCTTTATTTTAGTATTCTATCAATTGTTTATTCAATATCATGCCAATACTTTTCTGATTTGACTTAACGGTTAAAAATTAGCTATCTATAAATTTGTAACCCTGGTAATATCAATTACTGATACGGTTATAAATTAGCTATCTATAAATTTGTAACCCNGGTAATATCAATTACTGATAAGAGTCCTGCACAGGTTTTCAAGTAGTCAAGAAAGCTACTCGAGTAGAAGTAGAAGTATCGACGAAAGAANCAACTCAAGTANGAGTAGAANTAGTCTTTTTAATAGCAACCTCAAACTACTTGAAGTAGAAGTAAAATTTACTGACTTNNAATCTACTCAAGTAAGTAAGTAGTTGAGAATACGATCGTAATTCGTTCGTATGGATAGTCAAAAGCTGCAAATTGACCAATNTGTNAGGTGTAGAGATCTTGATTCATATTGACGTATCCCNGGAAGTATCAATTTGTGACTGAATAAGCATTCGTCCGCATNATTGGATGCAAATGATAGTATTGANATGTGGAAATCNGATAATGATCCTTTATTTACTCGAACACCTCGTTACAGAANATATCATGGCATGGCGNCCTCCCNACCATTTATAAGGGCCGTAGTTTAGTCGAGGACAAGTACGGAGAAGATGTATCTGATACGGTGTNAANACTTTGCGCGATTTGGTANTAAAAAATATGGATCGTAAAAATGCCATATAGTGNAGCGTTATTTTCCGAAAATAGAGGCAGTGCTANCCTTGCTTTTATGCTTCAACATGCATTTGCTCGAGACAAANTAATTAAAACTAATTTGAACTCAAAGTANGATACTACGAATTGGGAGAGAAATACAAACACTACTTNTAAAAANCNGACAATATCTTTCATGTCCTTTGTCCAGAAAGTTTCAACCTTTGTCTGCTAAACAATGAGATCCAACGGTANAAAAAAGTCAGAGTTTNNTTTTCCAGAGTACGACACGCCAGGGGCTGCTGGATTACGATATTATAGGTAAATTTCAGATTGCGAAACGGTATTTGCAAACGTTATGATGGGTTGTATTTACTGTTATTGCATATGGACGGCAATGCGGTGTGAACAGAGCCACACAAGCCGNTATCTAAATTATATCCATCGATACTTCCGTGAAAACATAATTGTCACTTTGCACGTATCGCGCCGAAAATTCTGGACTTTNATGAACTTCTATGAAAANTAAATGTTAANCCGNGAAAANAGCCCNGAAATTTCTCAGACTATCTTTCTGATTGGATTAAACTACTTCTACTTGCCTTACTGAAAATAGTGNAAAGTAAGTAAGTNACAAAATATTACATAGTAGAAGTAGCCGAAATTTTGTTAACTCGAGNAAGTACCCCAAGTAGCGGAAACTACTCGAGTTCTTCGACAAAGTAGAANTACCTCGGTAGGGACCACTTCTGGAGTCCTGATATCGCGAACCACGACATAACTTCGCTCTATAACGGGGGTCGGGAACCTTTTTCGTCCGAAGAGCGATATTGGCCCATTCCATTTTAACTCCCAAAGAGCCATACATGTCAATCCACTGCTACGCNGCAATAGAAACTATTTTGTGANGTCANTACAGCACTAGTTCGAATTCACTTCATTGGATTCGTAGTGTGCGTCCCATTTTCTCTGTAAAAACTTTTACTATCATGCTGGTTGCCTTATTTAAGCAGGCGAAACTTGAGTAAGTTGAGTTGCTTAGATCTTTTGCTAGTTACATATTGGTAATTTTATTATAGTAAGAAGAGCCGTATGATATTTTTCGAAACTTGAGATAAATACCATATANAGCAGATGAAGACAACAGTAAAAGTGTGAATATACTTTCGTCAGTTATGAGATCGTAAGCTCGTCTTGATGCTCTTTTGTAATATGAGGATCAGAGTTGGATCAANTACATTAATTCAGTTCAATTACAATTAAATTACTCCCTTGCATGCTTCAATTACATAACAATTACAATTACTCAATGCTAAAAATATCAAATTACAATTACAATTACAATTACTGTTAAACATGTAATTGGTTCGGTAGAGAGGTGTTCTTTGACAGCCGCAGCGACGTAATTAGCAACAATCTCAAGCTATTCCTGTTTCATTCATGATACGTAGACTACCCTTTAATTAAAAAAAAAACTCGATCGTATTCGAACTATTCCTAATCATGAGTACAGAAAACCACAAACACAGAAAAATGTTTTAAACGACTGTTAACAACGGGAAGTTTGAGCGGCTAACAGCGAATAAGCTATAGGACAATCAATGAAATGTAATCAAACGATTAGGCTACTCAGAGATGAGTGAGGATAATGAAATGTAATTGGTAAGGCATCAGCGTTAAGGTTGAAACCGATAAGATGTGTAAAATTGAAATAAACGCAGAAGGAAAGAACCTCCGGATAACTACTAATTACAACATTTTGGCTCGCATTTACATTTTCACTTGCTCGGAAACTGTTAGATTGCATTTGATGAGCATTAAGGTGTGCACATTTCTGGCACAAATTTGGCCAAGATTGGAGGTAAGATTGGGATAACATCTCCACAAATGCGTGATCAAGTTTGATGAAGCATTGGTTGGAAACTTGAATTTCGTTTTGCAATTGTTGCAGCAAGCCTCGGTACTGGTCAGAGATTTAAAAATAAAACTCTGACCGTGGTGTAGGAAATGGTTCAGCACAGGTTTCAGACCAGTTTATTTGCTGTACATCCGTTTTTGAAATATTACACGTGTAGGGGGAACCAAACATGGTCACTGCAGCATCACATATATCACGGTAAAGTGTGATACGTCAGAGACGAGGGGTCAGAGAACCCAGAAAGGAAGTGTATCACCTGCCGTCGTGATGAGTGAACAGCAAATTCTGAAACCTATAATGAATATTGGTATTTTCATCGTTGTTTATGAATGACTAGATTTTGACCATTTTATTCCCAAAATTACGCAATTTGCCTATTTATTGTTCGAAAATAAAGCGCGAAAGGAGAGGTGAGGGTAAGGCAAATGTGAGGCTCAACCGGGCCTAATAACTGAGGCCACATATCAAGCCGCACCTGTGATAGCTCAATTCATGATAAATAGCTTATAATTTTAAATACTTTATAATATTCGAATGTAACTGTCGCATCGATTTTAAAATTCTAAATATTGATCGACTTCTCAATTCTCAAAGTATTCGGCGGTAACATAACGTTGCGCAACACGCCTAACTTACATTTTACCGCCGGTACAAGAAAGCTGTACTTACTAATCAAGAATATGAACAGTTTGAACACTGACAGCTATGGCGTTGTTTGTAATTCGAATTTGTAATTGCGAATGTCACCTCCACGGCTGTTCATTTCTCGCCGTAGACCAGGAAGACAATGCGTATTTCAAAACTGCACTGTCATAGAGGCGTCGCGATGTCTGCTATCTTCTTTGATCGTTTGATCAATCAGCGTATCGTGCAATCCGAGATTTCGAGGCGAGCGATGTCGGGTGCATTGATCTCGCGAATGATTCTGGTCGCCGGCGCGATATTCAACTTGAATTTGGGGATTTTAAAAAGGGGGCAAGAGCCCCTAACCCTGAATACGCCACTGTCTTAACCTCTCAGAGTCATCTTTATAAATCCACGAGAATACTTATTCTGGCCCTGATGAAAATGCACTAACAAGTTGCTGCAATATTTATAAATTAAGTGCAAAATTAAATGTCGAGCAAAGAGCCACATACTTTACCCAAAATAGCCATACATGGCTTGCCAGCCACAGGTTCCAGACCATTGCTCTATAATATAGAATATATCCATGATCCTTCAAAAGCAACGTGAGTTATTGCGGATCAGTGTATCTGTATTTCGACTCCGATAATTTAATTCAGGACTGAATTTCCCTCATATTTTTCATTCACATTTCAATAAAATCGTTCCATCGTTCCAGGTAAAGGAAGTGGATTTGCGTGACAACAAATTCTCAGGAACAGCACTACGTTCACTTCTCGGACATCGCCGCATTGAATCGCTATCTGGAAATTTGGATTGGAAAGTGAGTTTGGTTCAATGATTAGGCTTTGATCTAATCAATTTCATTGGGTGATCTCCCTAATAATTCGTGTTTCCGCCAGATGCCCGTCCTGTCGCAACCAATGCCCCCTGTAATTTTCACGAGTCTGTTCGGTCTCATCAACTCACTGCGCGGTCTCTTGGACGAGAGTGCGTAGCCACGGCTGGACCAGTGGCGGCTCGTGACAACATCGGGTGGTGGGGCAAGGGCCGCAAGCGACTTGTTATCAATATGACGTC
>ATSW01010341.1:0-10960 GCA_000444245.1 Botryllus schlosseri
TACAAGGACATTCTGACCCATGACTCCAATCAGAGAAATGTAATTTTGCAATGTGTAGAACACATTCGCAAAGTACGCCCAGACTTCAAAAAGACTACTTTGGGAAAGTGAATATTGTTAATTCCTGTGNATATATTATTACGTGTGGGTGCTTCATTCAGTTCATTTCTTGTTTTCTTATTTCAAACTAAATGCTGTGATTCTGGTTTCTAAATGCTGTGATGTTGGTTTCTTTCAATAAAAGTTCACAAATTTGCAGGAAATTGGTGTGGGTTTTATTATAACTAATCATCAATATATCTTACTTGGACTTTACTGCAGGCGTTCAGATGGGTCAGGACATGTAAGATATGGGTTAGCANTCATTCACACAAACTGGACAACACTTTTCAATCGTAGAAAAAAGANGAAAAAATNTNNCCGCAAATGGTATTTTTNCNAAAATGTCCGAAATTTCAATTTGGTCTGCGGCGGCCTTTACTGGTTGGAATCGCGTGAAATTTGGTGAGAAAGGTTTTTTCAGGCAACCTGACGATTTAAGAGGTGAACGGCTTGAATCGGGAAAAAAAGGTATTTTTGAACAGCCCTATTGTACATACATACACGGAATGTGTTCCTGCAGAGCCCGCCAACACGCACCATTTCGGCCTCAATCTAGCAAAAGTAGAAAATCCTACTTTATCTCAGGATACTGACTTTTGAATGATTGGTAGAGTTCCCTGATGGTACACCAAAGCAACCTCATTTTGCTTATGTACATTGCGGGAGATGCTCACTTTATCTCGAGCTCCACGCATGATTCTTGTATTCTCGCCAACGGAGTAAAATTTAATTACCAACTGCTTTGTATCACAGCTCAAACCTTTTTCCTTTTGTCACGGATGGTTTGCTGAATATTCCTGATGCTTTTTCGATTTTGCGTGCTTTTATGACACTGTAATACGGCACTTCAAAGTATTTTGCTACCACGATTGAGGTGCGCATTTTAGCAACTTGAATTTTCTCTTGAATACGTCATGGTCTCCTCAGCCACTATTCGGGTCAGGGTTGCCAGATTGGCCCTTTCGGGGCCAAATTTCACAAATTTGGCCCTTTTTAGAGGCAGTTGGCCCCCAAAAAAATCTTTGGCCCTTTGGCCCCCTTTTTTCGATATTTGGCCCTTTTTGGAAGCATAGTTGGCACATACTATCAAACTATAGATAACTGCGTAGGTTAGTTATCTATAATAAAACTAGCTATTTAAATGAATATGAATTCCAGAAACCAAACGTGAAAAGCGGTATCGTTTTAGGCATTGTTTGCGCAGAATGCTTCCTCATGATGNCGCCTNAATGCTAGTATTGGGTCTTACCAGTTATCACTGTACTGTACGTGCTTTGCTTGATTGATTAAGAACCGTGCGCTGTGCTAAAGGGAATGTTTAGTTTTCCGTTGTATAGGGTTGAATATAGTTTAGTAAGGCACTTAGGCTACTTAGGTATCATATTTNANTTCAATGTGTAATTAATCTGTCATAATTTCATAAAGATTTGGCATTATATTAATTTGCTCTGTTTGTTGATGGNANTTTGTGTTATCTAAAGTNTTATTTCACTCAAGAAGACGCATCTGATTTACAACATGCATAGTCAAAATTAGTCAGCCNACAGCGCAACGAGGTNGTNTACTGAGAATANAACGTTACTGCGGNTACAGACAGTNCTTGATGTATTTTATCAAAAGTTATCTAGCAACCCTATTCAGTTTTGTAGTTTTTTTTTACCATAAGCTAGCTAGCTAAGTCANTTTGAGTATGGCATCATCAGCAAAGGGCCGGTGGAAGAGCAGTTATGATAAAGGGCGGAAGTATAATAGTAAATGGGAAAAGAAATTTGTTTGGTTAAAGAAGGCGAGTGATGGTTCAGAAGATGCATATTGCAGGTTATGCCATACTACCATGATACCCAAGCAAAATAACTTGATGAGGCATGAGAAGTCCGAAAAACATATGAGGAGAGTTCCATCGAAAGGGCAAACTTCGCTAAAAGTTGGAGTTCAAGCAGCCAAAATGATGAACTCAAAATGGCTGAACTTCAGATTGCCGTAAGCGTAACCTGTCACAGTGCTATTCGTTCGATTGACCACCTTGGAGAAATCATGGTAACACATGGAAAAGGTAGCACTTTGGAAGAAATCAAGATGCATAGAACTAAGTGTACATGCTTAATAAAAAACATCATTTCACCTTCCATGAAGTCGGATTTAATTGATGATTTAAAAGACAAGAAATATGCCATTATTGTCGATGAATCAACTGACATCTCTATCCAAAAGCATTTGTGTATCCTGGTTTGCTACTTTAGTGAAAAAAGGAATGAAATAATCACTGCATTTCTGGGTTTAATTCCTGTACTTGAAGCAACAGGAGAAAATCTTTTCAATTTGATTGATGCAGAAATTACAAGCATCAATCAAAGTCTAGCAAACTGCATTGGTTTTGCCTCAGATGGAGCTTCAGCGATGCTTGGTTGCAACAATTCTGTGTGGTCTAGGTTGGAGAAAGTGTCCCCACAATGTGTGCAACTCAGATGTACCTGTCACTCACTTGCATTATGCATTCAGTATGCATTTTCAAAACTGCCATCAAACATTGGATTTATGCTTTCAGAAATACCACGATGGTTTTGTAACAGTGAGTTAAGGAGGGAGGCATATAAGGAGCTATTTCTGGGCATGAATGCCGCAACAGCTGTTGAGCCGATTTCAAGTATTCCACTGCCATTCGAAAAACTATCATCGACCAGATGGTTAGTAAGGGGGAAGGTGATGTTTAACATTTTAATGAATTGGCAGGAGCTCAAGGCCTACTTTACCAGTGCAGAATTAGCTACAAAGAAGATGGATGGAAAGTACAAGGCTCGACTTCTAAAGGAAATGCTATCTGATGACAGCAATTACTTATATTTTGTGTTTGCAACACCAATTGTGCAAGAATTTGAAAGGGTGAACAGTCTTTTTCAGCAAACAAAAGCGGATCNNCACACCTTGTACCAGGAACTGAATTTACACCAGCAGAGCCTTCANAATAGGCTTTATGACACCAATGGAAGGAAAAGAAACATACATGATGTTGATTTCGGAGTCAAATTTATAACAGAATGTAACCATGTCCAAAAAAAGAATGTCAAAGCACTCCAAGAAGTAAACAATGTTAAGACAAGGTGTCTATCTATGCTTGAGGAAGCAGATTGTCAAGTTTCCAAGAGACTTCCCCCTGTCAAAGATACTTTCAAGAATTTGTCATTATTGAATCCTGTGGTTCTTCTCAACCAAGCATCAAGACCAGCTTTTGCAAAACTGCCACTTTTGCACTTAGCAGGGGATAATATCGGTATGATTGAGGAACAATACAGAAAGGTTATCTTCATTGACTGGAAAGAAGCGGCACCATTCAAGGCACATGGAATTCCACACGACAGTGAAGAATTTTGGGTCGGAGTGCTTTGTCATGATTCATTCAAGGAGCTTGCAATGTATGCATTAACATGCCTTGTAACTCCAGTGAGCAATGCTGTTGTGGAGAGAATATTCTCCCTTGTTACCTCGGTCAAAACAAAAGCAAGAAACCGCATGCAGCTAAAACTTCTAGATGCTATTGTAAGGATAAGAGCAAATCTTATGCTTTCACTCAAGTGCTGCAAGAACTTTCAAGCAACACCAAAAAGGCTGCAAAATTTCACGGCAGATATTGTTTATGCCAAAGATTCGAGTGGAAACACTGTTGAAGACGAAGATTTGGCATTGTTCTTATAGAATGTGGACTGTGTAGGAATAGAATGTGGACTGTGTTTGAATGGTTAAGACAGACCAATATTGAAACACAAGAAGTTTTATTTGACAATATTCAGCTGGAAAAGGCTTGACATAATAGCAGGTATTCTAGTTACGATTCGGTGTCCTACAATGCTATCAACCGGTGTAGTGGATTTAGTGTCCTGCAACAGTATTAGCAATATAAATCAGGAAATTCCTGTAATTGGCAAAAGGTCTATGGGTGATATTGCAACGTTAATGTCGTTGTTAACGTTATTATGCATCGTTTAACAACGTTATTAACCAATTTGGGTGTTTTAAGCCAGTTTGGCCCTTTTTCGCCCTATTTGGCCCTTTTTTTGAAATGGTTTGGCCCTTTTTCTCAAAAGCTGTCTGGCAACCCTGATTTGGGTTCGCTATCGGCTATCCTCTGTCTATTCGGCGGAGAGCATGAGCTGGTTTGGTATTTCCGGGTTGCATCGGCCGTGTGTTGCGGTCGACACTGTTGCGGTTGCTGGTCGGTTGCTTGGTTCTTGGATCTGTATCGTCTGTCGGGTTGCGGTATATTTTGTGAGCTGAATAAACCTCCATACTGGACAAAGGCCTCTACATGCGTAAAAGCTATGGAAGAGATCGTTCAATGCTATGGAAGAGATCGTTCAATGCAAGTTTCAGGCATCCGAGGATAGAATGATTTCGATGCCCAAGGCATACTACAAGGTTATGATGTTGAATCTGATAATGTTATTGGCGTTGAAGGTTCTGGTGCTTCTATCAGTGAAGGTGTTGGAGTTGGGAAAGTGTTGGAGTTGGGAAAGTGTCCAGTAGTGAAGAGTTGCATGGTGTACCGGTACTTATCTCGTGCTCAGATACTACATCCTCTATCGCTTTGCCAGAGAATTGCAGTGTAGCAACTGATGTCAGTTTGGATGGTCCTGTGTTTGAGCATGAAGTGAGAGTCTGACTGAGGATTCAGTAATAATGCAGCCCCCATGTAAGCAACGTGATGAAGAACGATCAGAATTCGGCTACAGAGGCATGCCTAATAACCGGCATAAGATACCGAATGACACGGGTACTTGCAGCAATCGCGGGAAGCTAGTTGGAGCAGAATTCGAATGGATCCGTTTCAACTGTCTCAGATCTTCCGAATTGGTTGAAGTCTTACGTCTACTATGGACTGACGAATGGAAATTGCATGTTTTATTGTGATTGCTGTATCTTGATTGTTCGAGTTGATATTTTGTGAGTTAGATTACTTTCTATAATGCAGCTCAGAATAGATTACTTTCTATAGTGCATCTCAGAATTAGAGGAGGGTGATGAAGCAGCCCTCGTGCGCCCCCTATTCGGGTCCGCTATCGGTTATGCTGTAGCTGTTTCTGGTCGGTTACTTGGTTCGGGCATCTGTATCGTCTGTCGGGTTGCGGTATATATTTTTTGAGCTGAATAAATAAAACCTCCTGAAGACTTTGATCATCATCCCAGACATCCAGGTCCTCTTCGTTGACTTCATGCTCAGGAGGATGACGGGCAACTGACGTCTTTTTGACGTAATAACCAGCAATTGAGGAAAGCTTTCTTTTCTTGTATTCGGATTTCGTTCTGTCTTTCAAACCGTGAAGCTTGAGTGGACTGACTCTCTCCTATTCAATTCAATGTTTTATCTAGCTATTACATCTGAGCAATTACTCTCCCAACTGGCAGTACTGCTACTGATTACTTCGGGTTTGTGTTGGACAGATCTGGAATACGGAATATCAAGCTTACAAAGAGTGTTCACTGCGTTCCGACAATTTGCGTTGCGCCGCGCCAATTTGCGCCTTTCTACTAGTTCTTTCCATTATATGTGGATGGTTTCTTTCGTCGGGGCTCTTTTGTCGCTGTAAGAACGGCAGAGGAGCCCAAATAAACCTCCGACGGGAATCGAGCCGGGTCCGTCAGAGGGGTGGGTGCTTATCGTTACCACTACGCTATCTCCCCCGCCTATATATCTGCAAGTTTTAAGGACCAAGCATAAGCAGTAGGGATAACTTCAACGAGAAGTATATAAAATGCTAATATCATAATCTGAAACATTTATAGAAACCATATAACGAATTTTTGACCTGTAATTAGAAAGAGAGAACAAATAAAAAATAAGCTTGTATACAATTGTCACACATAAGGGTTATCTACATCTCTCCCATAGACACCTACACATATATCATGATACTATGCCCAAATAAACCTCCGAGGGGAATCCAACCGTCATTCCCTTCATCCTCATGAGCATTACCACCTCATGTACCACAATTGTTTTCTGAACTTGCGTTTGCGTTAACTGCCTCGATACTAGCGCAACGATTTTTCTTAACTTGCTTGGCTGGCTTGACTGGTATGCGGAGGAAGACACACAATTTCCACATTCCTCTGCAGCATACGCATGAGCTTTTTTGCCACATCTTGTATGCGACACATTTTTCTGATGAATCACAAAATGAACCATCACTCATGAAACAAATCATGATATGTAGCCTGTTTCACTGTGTTTTACTTTACAATTGTTGAAGGAGGCATGCCACGTTCCAAGCGAGCATTGGGTCTCTTCCCCTTGAATATTGCTATTTGTGGAACGTAGTGACCAGCTGCATTTGGTGCCATTAGCATAGTTTGCACTTGTTGTTATTTGGCTACAGTACCGAGAACCTTTACAGCCCACAACATTTTGCACGCCAAGAACCATACCAAGTCCTGTTTCGTCGGCATTATATATTCGTTCGGGGTTCCCAAGAATTGCATACTTGTCATTAATTATTTAGTTAATTTGAAATACTTATCAACAGTTGGCCTGTTCAAGTGGGTGGCCCTTTGAATAGGTAAGCAAGCCTTATCTATTCAGTCACTAGTGTCTTTTTGACGCGCACGAAACTCCCTCCACCAATCCAATACAGCCATCTTTTTTCCATCAGGGAAATTGTGTGGTAGATGAGTTTCTTCAACAAATTACAAAATGAAAGCCAATTCTCTTTTATGTCTTCAACGGTAAGTGGGAAACCGCGTCTCTCAAGTTCTAAAATATGAGTCAACAGTTTTTTGACTCATTAGCCTCCCTCAAACAGTGACTTTTTCAAATCTGACAAGTGACGGATTTGAGTTGTTCTTGATATGTTGAAACTTCTGGCTACTGACCTAATTTTGATCCTCTGGAAACCTCATCCATGGCTTTTTCGCATATCCCTTTTATCCCAACTCGCTCTACTACTCTTTCTTTGAAAATTTCGTGGCATTTTAGCATCAACCATATCTGCAAAACGGAGTGATATGAACACATGTAAATTGCCTTCAAATTACAATTAAATACAGCTACCTAATAACACCAATAACACCTTTTTGTATGTTACTATCCAAGTAACATGTGAAATTTGTTACAGCAATCTACCAAATAGTTCGACGATATTTGCAAGATGTGGGTCCCAAATGAAGTTTCAATCCCTTTAACAGCCACATCTAGCCGCGACAACTACATCACATATTTGAAATCTACGAACTGGCGGTAAACATCATCCAACGACCAAATCGAATTCATAATCTACACTACTGCGGCTTGCAGTACACCGAAAACACGAATATAGTCTCACACCTAATTCAGTATACAGGACCGGATTACATGGCTATGCTAGAGATCTGCCACACCAAAGGAGATCGCAGCCTCGCAAATCCAGCATCGGAAAATGACAAAGTATTGCAGCATCGAATTGGTTAATACACGCGCTTAAATACCGTAAAGGCCGTATCAGACGAGGCGATGCCGGCCGATAATTTCTCTACCATCATGTGAGAGATCGTTGCACTTGATTAGTTTCAGAAGGCGTTGACCCGTTGCATTTAAACCTGCTCGGGGATGATTGACATCTGCGAATCGGTTTTTTGTTGTTGTACAGGTCAGGTACACTGTACAATACAGTGTAGTACATACGACCGTATTATGACATCCATCCGACAGCTCAAAGCTCTGTTCCTTCCGAATACGAACAATCTCATCCAAATACCCATGCAAATCCGAAAAATCTTGTCCATAATCCAGAAAATCCGAACAGAACGGAACCATGGTAGTATGGTATTTGTAAGGGTAGGTCAAAAAAGTTGAAAGTAGCACGAGTTTTGACTGCCATGATAGCTGTAGAAGAATGTGCGCGTGCTGATGCTACTCGAAGGTGGTGGGTACATCCGATTTTGCAACGCCGGCCTATACTTGATAAGTGGAACAGCTCCATAATTCAGTACTACATCGCAGTAATTCGTTTCGCAATGCCTCGCCAGAAGGTCCGTCCGCCAAACGGCTTGAGCAAAAGTGACGCTAGTCAAGTTTCGACACTGGTTTATATATGGATACGCATGAGCGCATCTCCCACTTCTCTCATCGCCGGCGATGTCGCCGAGTTAATTGACACTGTCAATTAAAATCGGCGGCGATTCGGCCGATGGCAGCGATGATAAAACAAACACTAACGCTCCGCCGACATCGCCTCGTCTGATACAGCCTTAAGCCAGATCAGCTCGTGTCTGTGTATAGATAACAAAATGTCCGACATATGTTCCATTCAAAGGTTCTCGAAACGACTATAATAAAACTCGAGCCACCGATTCTTTGTCGGCAAAAGGACCGACTCTATTCTCTCCGTGTATTTCATTAGTGTTGCGTCTCTTGCTATATATTATAGCCAATTTGTATTGCACTAATTGCTCTCGTTTTGTGAATTCCCTAGCAGCACCTAGAAGTGGTACTGAAACGAAGCCGATTTTGCTCAGCAACGAATCCAGCGCTTTTAGCCTCCAAGCAAGCCACGCTGGCATCGTATGTAGTCTCGCTACGAATAGGTAAAACGACGAAACCGCATACGATTGGAGAACAGCTTGTTAAGCCTGCAGCCATTGACATGGCCAGACTCGTATGCGGCGACGACGTGGCCTCGAAATTGCAGTCCGTATCACTATCGAACGACACAGTCCAAAGTCGCATCGAAGACCTTTCACTGAATATAAAGTGGTTGCCCGAATGAAGAAGGCGGGAAAGTGGAGCTATCAACTGGATGAGTCAACCGACACGGGAAAGCACGCGCAGCTAATGGTTATGTGAGGTACGAGGGTGATATGGACCTCGAAGAAGAATTTCTGTTTTGCACAACAGCAACGGGCAAGGACATCTTCAACGTCGTGGACAACTTCCAACAAAAAGAAGGCATTAACTGGGAAAACTGTGTCAGCTTGTGCACTGACGGCGCTCCCGCAATGCTTGGTGCTCGACAGGGCTTTACTGCACGAGTCAAGCAAGTCAATCCTAATGTCCAAGTCGTCCACTGTCTTCTGCACCGTGAAAATCTTGCTGCGAAACATTTGTCTCCGGATCTTTCGGCAGTGATGCACGAGGTTGTTGATGTAGTCAACTTCATCAAATCCAGTGCTGTTAACTCTCGTCTGTTCGAGCAGATGTGTGTCGACCATGGTTCTCAATTCCAACATCTCCTATTCTACTCCAGTGTGAGATGGCTTTCTCGGCGGTAAGGTCTTGCGCCGTCTGGTAGATCTACGAACGGAACTAAAGGTCTTTCTCAATGAAAAAGTACATCGTCATGCCATTCGGTTCGAAGATAAGGAGTGGATGCTAAATGTATGTTACTTAAACGACATCTTCACCGCACTCAACGATCTTAACACATGAATGCAAGGCAGAAATCAAAACATTATCAGTCTCTCCGAGAAGCTGTCTGCTTTCAAAGAAAAGCTGCAGGTCTGGAAAAAGAAACTGGAGCGTGGACGAACAGCAGCGTTTCCATCCATGAACGAGTATCTGGAGGAATGGAATCAGATTGCTATTAGCAGATTGGATATCATCAAACCCATTCTAATGGACCATTTGGAAAACCTGATCACGGAGTTCGATCGCTACTTCCCAGACAGAAATGAGGCATCTCAGTGGTGGGTCACAAATCCGTTTTTGGCAAGGGTTGACAATTTACCAGAGGATGTTGCAGGACGAGTTTATCGACCTGCATCATGACCAATTCCATCGACAACTTTTTTCTTCTGCGTCACTTGGAGAGTTCTGGACTTCGGTTAAAAAGGAAAAGCCAATAATCGGTAACGAAGCAATGGCTTTTCTGCTCCCATTTGCGACCACTTACCTGTGTGAGCAAGGATTTTCCGCACTGACGGTTGGTAAAACCAAGGCTCGCAATCGCCTCGATCCTGGAGACGATTTGCGCATTGCGCTCAGTAAGATAGAGCCGTGCATTGAAAATAGTATGAAAGAGAAATTTCAGTTTCATCAATCACACTGAACAAATGATCTGTTTCTAATAAATTGTTCTTTCATAGTACTGTGTACTATAACTGGTTGTCTGTGTCTTATCTGAAAAATTAGCAGAGTGTTAACACAAAAAATACATTTTTTTATGTTTGAGGTTTGGGTCGTGAGGTGATCATGAAACTCAGATTTGGGTCGCGCTCAAAAAAGTTCAAGAACCGCTGCCCTAGTTGTTGGTATACGATTCTTACGTCGCACTACCTATTTCATCTTTATATTTCGAATTGAAATCACCGTATTACGCGAAACAATAACTTCATATCGTTATTTTATTCGCTAAAAGCTTTTCGACTGACCCTCATCAGTAGCAGGGTAGATCAAATTCGAAATGTAAGAACTATTTTGTGTCTATGACGTAATAATAACAAAACCAAAACAAACAATTAGTAGACGGGCAAGATGCAGTAGTAACGATACCAAACAAACGTTAACGAGTACATATTCGGTTATACGAGTACATATTCGATTATAAATAACCAGGAACACAGCACACAAAATTAATGGAACATTCCAAGGATGTAGAGGCGTTCCTTCTGGCGACAGAGAATCGGCTTTCGCAGCTTTATGATCGTAGATTCCAGGACCTTCAAATGAAAAAGAGAACGGCCACGAGCAACTGTAGAAAATTGACTGTCATTGTAATGATCAGCACATTATGGATGGGATAAGAGATGCATTCCAATAGCCTTATTACAAGCAGTAACTTGATCATAATCACACAGTGTGTCAATAGATTGCGATGATGGAGTATATGAGAAACGTTAGGCCTACTTATTCTAATTTGCCGTGGGATATGCTGCAAGCGCTGAGACGTGCGACCTC